>ML786736.1:38012-64949 GCA_009831015.1 Picea engelmannii | reverse complement strand
ATTTTTCTTTTTTATTCTTTATTCATGTTTTCATGATTTAACTCTATTTTAATCATGATTGTGTATCGGTTTGTTTGTCCTCATGAGTTGATCATAGACATGGATAGACTCATTATATCATTATCATGTTGTTGTTGTGTTCTCGGTTCACCAAAAGATCATATTCGATCACTTATCGTTTCTTTGTATTGTTCTAGTGTTAACTCTCTGTCAAATTAATCTGTATGAGGCACTTCCTTCAAATCATTTTCATATGATCACAGACGTAGAACCACGGGCTTACCAATTTAAGTGTTTCCTTCATTTTACCCTTGTTTCTTTATTCCATACGAATAACGACGGTGACCAAACACTAGACTAAACAAGCGCTTGAGCGCTTATTAGAATCAACAGTCGCGATTCAATCTCCTGATGAGATGGACGACTGTCGGAATTTCGCTCTTCGGAACTTCAAGATTTCAAATTTTCAAACCTTCAAATACGATTTCGTCGAACATATTGGACGATTCACATTTATATCACGGAACTAGATCAATGGTTAGATTTGATCCTTATAAGGCTTAATCCGATGGTTGGGTCTTATTCAAGCATTGAGATGGATGGCCACAGATTACTTCACGACTTCATCTATTATACTTATTCTATCCTTCCATTGTTTTTTGATCAACGGTTGAGAATGCAACCGAAGTATTCTTCATATCGGACGACCCATGTCCACTTCGGGAGGTTTCGAATAGACCCCACTCCATTTTCCTCTAGAGTGATCACATGTTGAGTAAGTCACAATATGGTGGAGACCACTTGCTGTCGGTTAACACTTCCACTTACACTATCCTTCCACTATAGTAGATCGACAGATGAGAATGCTCCTGAAGTGTTTCCTTAGATTGGATGAACCATGTCTACTTCGGGATTTTGTCCTTCGGGACTTCGGAGCTTTTGTCATTTGCTAGTGGTGAAACTCTCGAAGTAATTATTCTGGCGTGACGTAATTTATTGACGTCACGTGTTGACATGGTACGAGTCAATTTCCTCTTGACACATGTCATCATTTGATTATGCCATGTGTACTTGCTAACGTGGTCTTCTGCCACACGTCCTTGTTGACGTGGTCTGCCACACTTCCTTGCTGACGTGTTCTGCTGACATGATCTACCATATGTCTTTGTTGACATGGTTTGTTGACCAACAACCCTGATACAACGGTCATTGTATATCCTCTACATCTGATGGTCCTTATTTATTTCGAATTTCAGGCTTCGGGTATTTCAAATCTCAAAATTTTTGGAGCGTAACCTCCTCACATCTTTTAATCCGAAACGAATGTTGTTCGTTGATCAAGGTTTTAGATAGACGGCTTGATCTATATGTGATATTGCTTACCTTGGATTAAATCCGATGACACTTCTTCTAGCTTATCTTGTCCTTCCAATAGAATGATTTGACGGCTGACGGATATTCGGGTGATTGAGATCTCAGATCTCAGCCCTTGCTTATCTCGTCCTTCCATTAATTCAATCCGATGGCTGATGGGTATTCAGGTGATTGAGATCTCAAATCTTATCCCTTTATTATCCTGTCCTTCCACTTACATCAATCCGACGGCTGACGAAAATTCGCATAAATGCGATCTCATGATCTTTTACCTCGCTTATCCTGTCCTTCCACTCGAAAATGATCCGAAGGTTGATGGGTATTTGGATAATCGAATTCTCAAGAATTTTTTCATGCTTATCCTATCCTTCCACTTTAAAATGATCCAACGGTCAAGAAGACTCTCGAAACAGATCAATGATCAAGGATGGTTGTGGGGTCCTCAACCAGCATGACTTTTAAGACTATCGTCGAGTTCCGCAATGGAAACCACTCGTTGGTAGTGGAACTGATTCCAACCGTAGATCTATTTTTAAGTGAACATCAACAGTCATTGTGGATTGTGGAACCACAACTTGCGAGTGGTTTAATTCGTCACCTAAGCTCCGCAATTTGAAGTTGTGCATTTTTTGGTGAGTTAACCACAATAGTCGATCTTTGAACCTATAAGATCTGACGATCCTAACTAATTGCGGGATTGAAAATAGCACGATGTCTAATACTCCTTTCGATCTCCGCAATATATCCCTATCGTTGATCTGGCAATTGTACATCCGACAGTCACGACTTAATCTGACTTAATATGCTCATTTGTTGGATCAACCACAGTCATCGATATTTGGGTTTATGAGATCTAACGATCTAGACCAATTGTGGGATTAGAACCAATGAGTTGTTTAATTTTTATTTCGCTCTCCGAAATTCATGCATGTCATTGATATGGCTTGCAGATCCGACGGTCAGGATCCTCCAATGGTCCTCAAGCCCACGATCACTCATATGATCGACGTATGTTCCATGAGATGATAAATACCGTCACTTTTCTTGATCGGGCGGCTCCTGAGGCTTCTCACCTTTTCCTGCGCATTGGTCAACTTCTCAATATTTCCATCGATCCCGACGACACTTTTGCAATGTGCTCTTCCTTCTGAGCTTTGATCTTCACATACCATTCACTCCTCCTTCTGAGCTTGCGCTTTTGATCTCTGCATGTTGTTTGACATTTTCTTCTAACTGATATACTGTTGACATCAATGACAATTTCATCTATGATAAATCACAATGATAATTCATCATAACAACAAATCATCACATCATAATGACATGAACTATTGACATCAATGACAACGTATCATTGGATATATGTCCAACAGAAGCACATTTGAAAATATTAGATAGAAATTAGGAGTAATATCCATCCCTAAATGAACTATAAAATCTTCATCAAAAAAGGAATCACAAAGACAAGGGGAGAATCACCTCAAGGGTAGCATAATCTTAGGGGGAGCAAAGAAAGATCCCGTTTGTCATTGATGTCAAAGGGGGAGGAAAAGCAGTCAAATTCAAGCTATAAAACTCAAAAAGAAGGATAATATAGCGAAAGTAAATTTTACTGTGTTGCCATCAATTCCAAAGGGAGAGATTGATGGAAGATTAGTTGTCATTGATGTCAACCATGAAAAAATGTATGTAGAAGAATGTGCAAGAGGAAAGAAAATCTCAAGATAAATAACATTACAAAGATCGCGTATAAGTCAAATGGCTCGAGGAGGAATCACGTATGTTGATGTAGTTTTCGGGAAAATCTAGGACCGTAAGATTGAGGTGGAACCAGAGGATGGAATAAATTAAGTCCTGATCGTCATATCGGGAGTGCTAATCCTCAACCGCAGATCAAGGCCAATCAGACTTCGGAACTTCACCACTTCGACGATCGTTGGATCAAAATAAGAGCACAATCATACGGTAAAGAATGAAGAACAATGTTGTTCATTAGACCAAAATAAGAGCATGATCGGACGAAGAAAATGATATTGACCATTAGATCAAAATGAATCAAACGGCTCGGATCTCTTTTCGCAATTCTGCTGAGCAACCAAAAAATGGATAAGTATCATATTATTTCTATGTTACTTAAAATTTCTAAGTGTGGTACATTATGTAGGTAACAGAAGTTGGGGGTGCATTTTGATGACACCATAGAAGACATGTGAGTCTGCAAGTTCGAGAGTCCGCACACAAAATAATTCTAAGTAAAATTCCATGTCTAAAATGAATAAGAACCATCCACTCAATGGTTGATTATATCCGAACCTTCAATATATTTAAAGTGCCTAGATGAAATATGGATCGTCCATATCACCAGGCGATTAAGTCAGAGTCGTTGGATCAAGATCAATGGTTCATTATGAAGGTAACATAATTTGGATGTGCAATTTGATGACACCTAAGAAGACATGTGAGTCTGCAAGTCCGAGAGTCTGCAAACCTGTCACATGAAATAATTCTAAGTAAAATTCCATGTTTAAAATGAATAAGAACCGTCCACTCAACGGTTGATTATATCTGAATCGTTGATCTGTCTAAAGCACCTAATTAAAAATGAATTGTCCATCTCACTGGGTGATTTAGTCAGAGTTGTTGGATCAAGATCTTCTCGGGAGTAAGGTAGGCCATTGGATCAACTCATTGGTGCAATTTCAATTGTTCTTCAGTAAGGTAAAGTGGGTTGAAGGAAGCGCATAAGTTCCTAAGACAATTAGGCATGAATAAACATATATATGCATATTAAAATCCATGGTCAATATTTGGTCTTGATCTCGATCCGAAAGTAGTTGAGTTTCTACAAAACTAGAGCTCGGTACAATGAAGAAATTGACAGTTTTATTCAAATTCATGAAGGGTTTCGGATCGATCATTCTATAAGGAATATTGACATGAGAAATATCAAAACATAATTAATTTAAAGAGGATTTGAAGTCAATTCAAGTTAATTTCAATGAACAGTCTATTGTTAATGAAGAGGGGCATTAATTCATTGAAGAGACACAATGGTTCAGTGATGCACACCATTTGGAAGGATATATAAACTCATAATAATTAAGAATGAAAGTGTGACTCATGATACATCTAAGTATACCTGAAGAAGAGTCACTAGAATTTATGAAATTGAAACTAAAAATAGTGCAGTGAGTGTGGAAGGGAGGATCTTGGGAGGATTGTAATCCTCTACAAGTCGAAGCCTGAAAAGCAGGGAGTTGCAACTTCCTTTCAAGTTAGTGCTTGAAGAATATAGGGGGTTGGAGCCTCCTTTCAAGTTGGTGCTTGAAGAATACAGGGGTTTGGAGCCTCCTTTCAAGTTGGTGCTTGGAGAAGCAGGGAGTTGTAGCTTCCTTGAGGAGGTGCTCAGAAAATAAGGGGATTTGTGTCTCCAAGAGTTGGTGCTCTAAAGAGGATTGGTGTCCTTCACAATCATAGATTATTCTTTATCAACTTTGTAATTCTTGTTAACTATATGTATATAATTGATTTTAAATACAAATCCATTGTTGGTCTATTGTGGTGATTAATAAAATAACAAAGTAATTACTAATTGTTTAAAAAGGTAACATTGATTCACCCCCCCCCCCAATCTCAATATTTCCAACAAGGAAACCTAGCCTTCTAGCTACCCCATCGGATCCCAACATTTCATATATCCTCTTTCACAAAAAACTGGAAGGGGTTCCTTCGTATGGCATTTATTTTTTCCTATAAGAGAATTGCTAAAGGCTAAGAGAGAGCCAAATACTATGTAAAGACCTCTATTAATTTCTAATTAATAATGACTAAGCATAGCCATTCCAAGCTAGTTTTCCCAAGTTGGGTTTCCACGGTAAATCACTATCCATTGTGGTTGTATGTACTGTATGTTTTTACTTAAATGTGTTTAATAATTATTGTGGGTTTTCTCTCTAAACACTAGAGTAGATTTGTGTGCCAAAATCGTGTTATTGCAATGTCTGGGTTTTGGTAGAATTCAAGTAATGGTTGTTGTGCTTGGGAGAGCTCCTTTCATTCCCATTTCATCCCTCCAAGCAGTGGGATGCTTATCTATACCTACACAAGGAACAAATCTATTTTTGAACTATGAGCAACCCATTTGTTTTAAGCATGGTCCACAAATATGTTTTTGAACTCCTAACAATTCATTTTTTTTAAACACAAACCACAAATCCATTTTTGCACACAACCACATTGTGATTCATTGTTTTACACTATTTGGAAGCATTCCCAACAATTCTTTGCAACTTAAGACATCAACTAACTTACCCACAAATGGTGATTCCCTCTTTCACTAGTTTTGTGATTTCTTTGGTAAGATCAACAACCTATGAGTGAAGTGTATTGATGGTTCTATAACAAATTATTATTGTTTCTAACTCAAATTTGGAACGCATTGATGGAATATTTTGTTGATTCGAAGTGTTGATTTCAGTTATATAGTGTGGTGTTTAATTTCCCTTAGAGTCGGAACTCATAGTGGTTGTAGAAGAACATAGACCAAGGGGTTTCAAATAATATCTCAATACCTATGATTTAATATTGTGGAGAATAACCCAGTCTAATAAGAATTGCAGGAGAAATAGTAATTTTCATTCCACATCAAGAATTTGTATTGGTGAATTGTGTGGACTCTTAGTCCACACTTCAAAATGAAGGTGATTGTTTGATTAATAATTCATTATCAATGTAAGTTATGTGACCTCCCACTCATATGTGATTAGGATAGATTGATCTTAGGGATTCCTCCTACACTAGGATATGATCCAAGTGGACAGTGGTGGCCACCTACCCATTCCACTAATTCAGAATGGTTCTGCATCTTGGCAATTTTTCTACATTTTTTTGGGTCCCAAACTCTCAATGTCGTTTGAGGCCCTAAACAACATGTTTTTGACGTGGAATCCCCCATTATATAGCCTAATCATGTAATGGTCCATTCGGAATGTGTAATTCTCATCTAGACCTTTCCAATGGGCTATTGAGCACCCCAAATAGATATTGTATGCAAAAGTAACGTCCCCAAGAAATTGATGTATCAACTAACCACATCGAGGCCCACAAAAGTTTTGGTGTTTCATCTTCTAGGGCTAGGTTTTTGGATGTTTAGGGTTTATCATTGGTGTTTTATGTTAAAAGGCATTTTCGTCCTCTTTGTAATAATATTCTTATAAATGAGCGTAGTTGAGACATCTCTTTCTTTAGGGATAAGCTACCAACATTCTAGCTAGTTTGTGTGCTTTGCATTTTATAGTCTTTTGTACACCATTCATCAATAGAATTTGGGTTTCACTATATTTTTGTGTTCTATGCTATATTTTCATTCATATCACATTATGTTCTCAATATCATATGGATCGGTGGTATTAGAGCAATCTACTCTTTGTTGTTTCTCGGTGCATGTCCTCGATGAGGTCAAGTTATCAGGAGTTAGGTCTTGAACTGATTGAGCTTGGGGAAGAACACTCCTGCTAGCCGAAATAGCCTCCCATGGTAGAAGAAAATATAGATGGTGGATTA
Organism: Picea engelmannii; assembly: GCA_009831015.1. Lineage (NCBI taxonomy): Eukaryota > Viridiplantae > Streptophyta > Pinopsida > Pinales > Pinaceae > Picea > Picea engelmannii. The sequence continues at coordinate 58,013 of ML786736.1, read as the reverse complement.
GGAGATCCTATTGAATTGTTGCTTGAGGAATCCCTTATGCGACAAAGGAGTGAAATGATGGATAATTTTTCCTAATTCCTTCGATGATTTCCAACAACAACGAAGGATCCTTCAACCGACAGTCACTTCGAAGGTGTGGTGCCCTTCAAGGTACAAGTTAACTTTGATATTTTTTATTTGAAGCCCAGATAGATTCTGACGCTTTGGGAAAATGGTTAAGTCTACTAGAGGGTTATTTATCTATCCAAAAATTCTCTAAGAGTGAAAAAAATCACCTTCGTGCTCCTTAAAGCTCTTCCCCATGTCAAAGATTGGTGGGTAAATTATTGTGAGAAACATGTTGAATATGAGTCTGCAATAACCCACTTGGGTGATTTTTGTTGATTCCCTCAAGGATAAATACTAACTTGTTGTAAACTACGATGATCATCACACGAGATGGACAACTCTGTGTTGGGAGAGAGACCAAATGGTGCCAGAGTACACCAACATCTTCCATACCTTGCACACAAATATGGGTATTAAAGACTCTTAGAGGCACCTGGTTTTCAAGTACCATAGTAGCCTACATAGGTACATCTAAACAAATATGGATTTCTTGGACATCTCCTCATTGGGAGCTGCTTACCGATATGTTGTCAAGATTGAGAAAAAGTTCAAGAAAAAGAATAAGTAGGATTTAAGTTCTACAAACCCATCACAGCAAAATCACGGTAAAGGTGGACCTAAATCCCAGAACAAAGTACATAGAAAGTATGGCTAGCCCCAAGACAACCATTCCAAGCCACAAGAAAATAAGGGTATAACGAAGTTGAAGAAGGACACTAGAAATTGGTGCGAGTTCCACAAAATCCCTTGGAACAACATTGATGAATGTTATTCCAAACAATCATTGGTGACTGAGATGAAAGCCTCGGAGTCATATGCTAGATCAAACTCTAATTTGGAACTAGATAGGGGAAAACAGATCATTGACGCAGAACCCAGTGTCACCATCGCTACCACAAAGGTCCAGCTAAAGGAACTAGAGGATTTTGAAAAAGGGGAGTGCCTCTTCCACTCACATATGTGGGTGAAGGGGACACCACTCCATTTCATTGTTGACATCGGTAGCTAGAAGAACCTAATATTATCAAAGGTCATCAATAGGTTGAACCTAAAAATGATGTCGCACCCTTAGTCATACACCATTGGTTGGCTCAACCAGGGATGAGATATTCGCATCAGCCAACAATGTCGCCTACATTATGGCATCAAGCCCTTCAAAGATGAGGTATTGTGTGATGTTTCCCCGCTTGAAGTTTGTGACATTATTTTAGGACACCATATATGTGGAAGTGTCATGTTTTTTATTAATATAGGCCCCATAGTGTCATTATGACTATGGGAGGTCAACTCTATAGGGTACCAGAGGTAGTCCCAAATATGGTAGTCTATGTAGTATCCGCAAAGAAGTACAAAAAGGTGATCTCTCAAACCAGGATATTTGTCCTCTTTATGGTATGGTCAGAAGGTGAATAGAATATCACTACAACCGCCAAAACCTCTGCACAAGGTCTCTCTACATAGCAGAAGAAAGAGGATAATATAGTAGAATAACACAAAGACATATTTGCCTCACCTATTGGGGTTCCCTTGCATTATCAGGTCAATCACTCAATTGATTTGAAACTCGATGCTCCTATACCCAATGACCTTGTATATAGGTGCTCTATTATGAAGAATGAAGAAATAAAATGCCAGATCCAAGAGCTAATTTTGAAGGGACACATTAGACCAAGCTCCTAAGCTTGTGGTAGCTCAATTTTTATGGTACAGAAGAAGGATGGGACATGGAAACTTTGTATTGATTACAAAGCCCTGAAAAATATCACAATCAAGAACCAATACCTAATCCCCTAGATTGATGATCTTTTGGACCAACTCAATGGCGCCAATGTCTTTAGTAAGATTGATCTAAATTTAGGCTAAGGAAGACAACCTTCAAGTATAAAGAAGGTCTCTTCGAGTAGCTAGTCATGTCTTTCGACTTAACTAATTCCCCAGCCACATTCAAGTATATGATGGATGATATATTGCGGCCATTCACAAACTTATTTGTGGTCATATATCCAGATGGAAGCATATTCAATAGGTCTTAGGCACCCTGCGACGGCACAAGTTATATATCAATTTAGAGAAGTGTTCCTTTGGCATGTAGAAAATTAAATATTTGTGATACATCATGGATGAGAAATTTGTGCATGTTGACCTAGACAAGATCCAAGTCATTTATGATTGGTCGGCCCCGAAGACATTGACCAAGCTCCATGGTTTCTTGGGCCTCGCCAACTTCTACCGCAGGTTTGTGTTGGGGTTCTCTCATATCGCTTGGGCTCTAATCCATGTGACCAAGGGTGGATCGTATTGATATTATGGTATCTGTGGGAGGTATTTACCTCCACGTGTAAACCTGATGAGGATAGAATACTCCGAGAAGCAAGAAGAAACCCTAATGAGTTGGCTAATAACCCTAGAAGACTTGTCGGCTCAAGAAGATAATTTATATTAGGTTATTAGCCTCCAAGAGAAGAAGTCGTCCAGAAATAATAATATATACTAAACAGACGGATACCCAGAATGAGAAGTTGGCCCAGGTAGTTAGCCAGAATTAGTATAAATACAGGAGGCCATTTCTAATTCTGGCAAGCAGTCTCAGAATTGCAAAGCAACACTTGTGCGCACTGCAGTTGCCCAATTTCTGCGCAGGTTTGGAGGAGAACTGCCATTGCAACTGTTGCAACTAGAAGTTATGCTTGGACTATCTCTTGGATAGGGTTTGGACTATATGATCAACTCTTTTTGATGTGTTATCCTTGGGGAAAGGTGCACTACCCTTTGTTTGGCTATCTAGCCTAGGGTTTTCTTCTGGAGTGATTCTCTGTCAAGGTTAAGGTGCTCGGAGGGTGGCTTCGGCCTATGGTTGGGTGAAAAAGGTATTGTCAATGGTAAAATGAGCACATCCACTTATATTCTAACAGGTTATGGGCCCACACCTCCTTCATTCAGTCTAACCAATGGAAGGAAACATAGCCATAATGATATTAATCTCGTTAAATAATTGTCGCTAGGGTTTCTAGCAGGAGCAGTCACCATAGCACTGTCGATAGGGTTACTAGCAGGTGCAGTTGCAGAAACCCTAATCATCTTGTTGAGGCACCTTAAATGAAGGGATTGACCTAATATTCGGATAGATCAGTGCACCCTAGCCTAGCGCATCTTCTGGTACTCTCAGAAAGCCAAGACGTGAAGTTTGAGCTTTTGGTCAAATCTAGGATTGACCAAGTCAAAGCAGCCATGACTTACTCTATGAAGTCAAAGAACAAGTTAGATGGAGCTTACAACTTTAGAGCATGGAAGACAAGGATTGATCTCATCCTTTCCAAGAATAAAGTGTTGGATATCGTGAAAGGAAAGATCGTGAAACCATAGTTTGAAGAAGGTAAAGAGAAGGAACCACAGAACGTTGAAGCTATGGAGAATTTAAAAGATAGTGACATCAATGCTATGAGTATCATAGTGGAATCTATAAAATACCACTTGATACCCTACATCTCCCATATTGACTCATCGAATAAGATGTACGATGCCCTAACAAATATCTTCTCGGTTAGAAACATTGGACAAGTTATGAGTCTAAAGAATGAGCTCTGTGACATGAAGATGAATGATGAGGACAACATAACATCATATTTTGTGATAATCTCTCAGTTAAGAGATCAACTAAAATCTATTGAAGAGATCATCTCAGAGAAGGAATTGGTAAACATAGTACTCAATGGTCTTCCCAAGACGTGGGATGCATTTGCCACAAGCATGAACACAAGGAAGGAGTATCCAACATTTGAAGAACTGTGGACTTGTTGTGCTCAAGAAGAATCAAGGATTAGTGCAAAAGAGAAACTCCAAAAGAAGTACGATGATCAAGCCTTCGCAGCAAGATTCAAGAATTCCAGGAACAAAAGGAAGTTTGGTTCAAGGAGGAAGCCAAATCAAGAGAAAGACATTTCAGAAGCACAATGCTTCAACTGTCGAAAGTATGGTCACTACAAGAATCATTGTCCCGAGCTAAATAAAATGGAGAAACATGAAGCATCAGTTGTCGAAGAAAAGGAACCTACAAAGAAGACTAAGCAGGATGAAAGAGACTTCTTCTTCTGAAGGTAAAAATACTATTCTTGTTCCTTGTACATATCTTGTTTACATCGTCTCTCTACATATCTTGTATATCTATCTCCTGGAAGATAATGTGTTCTAAGAAGAACTATACCTACAGAAGAATAACAAGATAAGGATTGATATCATTAGATAATACTTGAAAGGATGAAATACATCAAACAAATCATTTGGAAGCTATTGCAAGATAAGCTTAATCAATCATGAAGAGACTTAGAAGAAGCAAAGACAAAAAGAAGTTAGCAATCAAGAGGAAATTGGAGAAGTACTTATGACGTTTTGTAGAAGACAACAAGATGGAAGCGTGGACTTTGTTAGACAGAGAGAATCAATTATATATTGCAGAAGGCAATAAGGATGCAGACAGAAGCGTGGACTCTGTTAGATGGAGGGAGATGATTATATGCACTTATATATGAAGCAAGGATTAGGAGGGATCTAATCCTATGATCCATTGAATATGATGAAATATATAACCATGGTAGAAGCCATGAAAGACAATACGTGTTCAGTTCAACCATAGAAGAAGACTTCTTCGGAGAGAAGCCTTAAAATATCCCTGGTTGTCCATTCACATCCGTGATCCTATGGTGAAAGGAAGAAGTGTAATATCTAGGGCATGGAATCTATAAGAAACTCCATGGACCCAAGAGCTAAAGAAAAACATGAGGAAGAACATGAAGATTCCAAGAAAGAAAGTGAAACCAGAACAACGAGTCATTGTATCAATAATCACAAGATTACCAGCCTGATATGAACTCACTAAAAGCAATCAAGAAGAAGAACTAAAATTTGTGATGAAGAACGGTGTATGGAAGACTTATGAATGAAAGCATTGCGAGATCTAGAACTAGAGATTCTCCCAGATGGAGGGAGAAGACTATGGTAATTACATGTTCCATTAAACCAGACATATCTCTACAAGAGTCATTATATCATCTGCAACATCCATGAGTTGGAGTTCTACATCAAATAAATGTAAAGATTGTTCTCCAGAGCAATTGAACAAAGAGCATATGAAGAGAAATATCAAGACCTTGAGGCATACCAGAAAGAGACCCTTGTATGCAGATGGACAAAGATAACTCGGTGGAGAACCTCCAGTGCACAGCAGAAGTGTGGTGAATATTTTCTATAACAGAGATATTGTATCAAGATGATTACTCAGTAGATCAGATCTCATGATGACAGAAGAAGTGCCAAATGGATATGTTCCAGTTTTCCAACAATGATATACTCTATTGATCAGAGCTACATGAAGCCTTCAGAGAAAAATAGTGTTCTAGACCGAAGTACATTTGAAATCAAGCATTACATTATCTGTGATGAAGTCCAGAAAGGAGAAAGTGGTTCTCCAATACATATCTCCACAAATGAGCAGATAAGCATACATTTTGGTAAAGATTCCATCCAAGATGAAAGAGTTTGCGTACTCAAGCTAGAGCTCATGGAGACGACTTCCTTATTGAAAAAGGAAGAGATGAATCCCAGGTTGGGAGGGAGCACTGATATGTATTGATTTATGGAAAGTCATTTTTTTAGTTCGAAAAATGGTCCAGGATGAACATTTTTCCTTTCCAGTTCGGAAAGTGGATTGAGATTTCTAACAGACAACAATTTCCTATTGTGGTTAACATGGGAAATGGTCCAAATTCCTGATGTATCATAGATAACGACTTCCCATTGTGGTTAACATGGGGATTGGTCTAGGGCAATCTCTCTTCTTGAGGGTTACTCAAGAATACTGGCCTGCCTCGCCGAACAATGATTTTCATTGTGGTTAACATGAGAAATGGTATGTTTTGGAGGTTGATACAGGATAGTCTTTTCCTCTTGTGGTTAACAGGGGAAATGGTTTGGACAGTCATTCCTTAGGATTTATACATTCTCTCCAGGGTGCACTTTTATTAGTGTAGGAGGAATGGCCCAAGGTGGGGAATGGTCCAGGCTCAGCAATCAAGGAAAGGCATTCCTTAGGGTTTATACATTCTCTCCAGGGTGCACTTTGATTAGTGTAGGAAGAATGGCCCAGGGTGGGGAATGGTCCAGGTTTAGAAGACAGGACAATTATTCTTCCTTGCTTGAGAAGAATAGTCCAGATATCTCATCATTCTACTCTGAGGGAAGATATACTTTCAGATCTCACAGATGTGAGTGAAATATTGGCCCAGATGATTTAGTTTATATCATAACATTGTTTCTGTGCAGGTTGATATCAGATGATTGTTATGAATATTGTATGACAGTAGATGTATACTACTGTGGTGGATGTATTCCACTATTCGTAACTATACGTTGTTGATCAAGTACTTGTGTGTTACTTGGTGTGGTAGTGTACCACTGGATTGTAGTTATGTACTACTATCTATGGATAGACACAGTTGTGTTCTATTTTGTTTTGATTTCCTTGAAGACTATCAACAGTATTGGAAATGATTATCAGTTAGATGGATAATCAAAGGACAGAGATTTCCCAAATGAAAAATGGTTCAAATCATTTACTCTTCAAGATTAGAAGAATGGCTCTTGTATCACTCTATGGAGTGAGCATCATGTCTGATTATTCAAATAGAGTATGGTTTCGAGAGATGATGTAGCTGATGACACTTATGATGATGATGGTGCTCATGATCTAGTCATGATGTTGTTGCTACCGGGTGAATGGTATGTTTTTCTACTCAAGGCCATTACCTATAATACCTCCCTAGCTAGGAGGGAGTGTTGATAGTATGGTAGCTGCAGGAGGTATTTACCTCCACGTGTAAACCTTACGAGGATAGAATACTCTGAGAAGCAAGAAGAAACCCTAATGAGTTGGCTAATAACCCTAGAAGACTTTTCGGCTCAAGAAGATAATTTATATTAGGTTACCAGCCTCCAAGAGAAGAAGTCGGCCAGAAATAATAATATATACTGAACAGACAGATACCCAGAATGAGAAGTTGGCCCAAACAGTTAGACAAAATTAGTATAAATACAGGAGGCCAATTCTCATTCTGGAAGGCAGTCTCAGAATTGCAAAGCAACACTTGTGCGCACTACAATTGCCCAGTCTTTGTGCAGGTTTGGAGGAGAGTTGTCGTCGCAACTGTTGCAACTAGAAGTTACGCTTGGACTATCTCTTTGCTAGGGTTTGGACTATCTGATCAACTCTTGTTGATGCGCTATCCTTTGGGAAAGGTGTGCTACCCTTTGTTTGGATATCTAGCCTAGGGTTTGCTTCCGGAGTGATTCTCTTTCAAGGTTAAGGTGCTCAGAGGGTGGCTTTGGCCTATGGTTGGGTGACAAGGGTATTTTCAATGGTAAAATGAGCACATCCACTTATATTCTAACATATCTAAGGCCAAGTTTGTATGGGATACATCACAACAGAAAGAATTCAAGGATTTGAAATTTTTCCTCTACTCAGCACTAGTCCTTACTCTGCTAGACCTGCAATATCCATTTGAAATTGAGACAGATGCTTCAGATTATGTTATTGGAGTAGTCCTCACTCAACATGGGAATCTGGTGGCCTATCATAGTGAAACACTATATGATTTTTTTAGCAAATACCCCACCTACGACAAATATATGTACTTTATTGTGCAGGAAGGTCGACAATTGAAGCATTACATTCTAGGAAAGGAAATGATCATCCACACTGATCATAGTCCTCTGTAATTCATGTAGACACAAGGAAAGTTACAGAATGACCACCATTAGAAGTGATCCACATACCTGCAGCAATTCTTCTTAACCATCAAGTAAAAGAAGGGAATCACCAACCATGTTGTACACTTCCTCATTCAACCCCTCGTTGCGGTGCTAACCACGGTTATTAACTCTTGCGGGCATGAGACCTCCATGTGGCTACAATTATACAACAATGACTTTGAATTTTCTACTACCTATCAGACATTGAGCGTAGGAAAACTAGTTCCATACTTTCATCTCCAGGATGGAATGTTATTCCATCTGAGACATATCTATGTTGCTTCATGTGAGAATGCAATGTTGATTTGGGAAGCTCATTACAGTCGGGCGACAGGACACTTTGGCGTGGAAAAAATAGTGGTGGTACTGCAAGAGAATTTTTATTGGTCGAAGCTTCAACAAGATGTCAGCAAGTATATCGAATCCTACACTGCTTACGCCATTTCCAAACCTACCATTAAGAAACATGGGTTATACACCCCTCTAGTCCTGAGAGGCCTTAGGAGTCTATCTCCATGGATTACATGTTCAGACTCCTTTCAACCAAGCATGGTAATGACTGTGTCTTCATGGTCATTGATCGATTCTCTAAGATGGTAGTTTTGACACCTTAAAAGAAGAGCATCACAACCAAGGCCACTATTAAGCTCTTATTTGAGTGTGTTTGGGTTCATTTCGGGCTCCCATGGACCATTATTTCAGATCAATATAATAGGTTCCTGAGTACTTTTTGGTCCAGCCTATGGTCGATGATGGATACCAAGCTGACCAAATCGACTGCCTTCCACTCATAGAACGATGGAGAAACTGAGGTAGTCAACAGGATGATTGTTGATATCCTAAGGATGTACAATTCCAAACATTTGTGCACATGGGACTAGAGCCTTACTTATGTTCAACATAGCTACAAAAAATTCCTCCATAGCTCTATTGGCAACATCCATTTTCAGGTGTGCTTGGGGTACCATCCATTGGCCCCCATTGTCGTAGCTCTTCCCATTGCATTTTCACACAAAGTGTCCCCCCATGCTCAAACCAAGGTTCATCAAGTAGCCAAATTATGTTGAATGAATCTAGCACATCCAACAAAAAGTTCATGATATTTTGCAGAAATCCAATGCCAAGTACAAGCAGCGCCACGATAAACATTGGGTACCACACAAGTTTCAAGTGGGAGATAAGGTATGGTTGAATTTGTATAAAGAGCACCTCACAATACCCCATCAAAAGCTCTGCCCCCTCCAATATGGGCCTTACACCATCACCAAGCTTTTGGGTGATAATGGTTTTTAATTAAGTATTCCCTCTTTCTTTAGCTTGCACCCCATATTTAATGTGGAACTACTTCGACCATATTTTCCACATATCTTGGACACTTCATACATAGCCAAGAACTTGGCCCTTATAGAACTCAATCCTGACTACATTGAGCAGGAGACAGTTGATCATATCATGGACACCAAGACAAAGGAAACCTACCAGCAGAACATCCAACTCTATCAAGTCATCAAAGCAGTGCAACTTCTTCACCAAAGCAAGTGGCTCATCGGGAGTCAATTTCCCCATCTAATGGAGGAACTTAATGCAATGGGGAACATTGATTCCTAAGGGGAGAGGAATGATCCAGGTGGATACTGGTGGCCACCCACCTATTCCACTAATTCATAATGGTTCCACATCTTGGCAATTTTTCTACAGTTTTTTGGGTACCAAACTTCCAGGGTCATTTTGAGGCCCTAAACGACCTTTTTTTTTTACGTGGAAATGCTCGATATATGGTCGAAGGCATGTACTAGGCTATTTTGAATGGGTAATTATCGACTAGACCTTTCCAATGGGATATCGAGCGCCCTAAACAGAGATAGTATGCAAAAGTAATACACGGAGGAAGTTGACATATCAACTAACCACATTGGGGGCCACAAACCTTTTATCATTTCATCTTCTAGTTGGTTTGTGTGTTTTTCATTTTATAGTATTTTACATATCATGCATTAATAGAATATGGGTTACACTATATTTTTATGTAGGAGCATCGTCAGCAAGCACGCGTGGTAGGACAACTCAACACCTTGGAATCATTTTGGAATCTTAAACGTTGGCATTTGCTGCGAATCTTTTGGAGCTGATTGAAAAACAAAAGAAGATCAAACACATGGAAGTTGAATGATCACGAGTGATCTGGGAGTTTTCACTCCTAGTCTTGAATGTAACTGAACTAAGGTAGATATTAGGTTTTGTTTTCGAGTAGACGAGTAGTCGGGGGGGGACCCTAAGAACCCTTTGAGATAAATAGAGGTTTTGTACGCCTAAATGAGGTTGTTGTGAGTTAGTAGAAAAATTTTGAACTTTTAGTTGTTGTTTGATCATAGTTGTATCCATTTTTACTTTTGGAATGAATATAACAGAGAAAAATTGATTCAAATGCATGGTGTCGCTATTGTTTACAATTCCTTGTTATTTTGTTTCATGAATGAATGAGTTGTGTTGTTGGGTATATGAAACTGTGAAATGTTTGTATAAGGTTCAATCATTTTCTCTTCGTTGATTTTGTGCAAGGTGTGCACATATTCCGCAATGAGTGCATTGACAGACTCTGTTTCGACTCAGAAGCTCAGAAGAGATAGCGTGAAACTTTCCCTTTGCAAGGAGTGCAAAGTGAATACTGCAAGGCATGCACAGTCGTCCGCAAGAACCTAAATCTTGCATAAGAATCTGTTGCGAGTGCACAGACCCGAAATTTGACTAAGTGTCGAAGTAACTCTTCAAAGAGTTAAAGGGGCAGAAGGAGGGAGAAATATCAAGAGAGATAGAGGGAGGAATATTCAAAGGGAGGAAAGTTTTGAAGGTTTCACAAGTCACTGGCTAAGATCCATCCAGGAGGGAGCAGGATCATTCCAGACCATTGGATATGGGTAAAGTGCACGAGCGTTAAGTCTCTGCGTGCACATAGAAGCGAGGATTCACCGAAGTCCCAAAGAGGCCAGGAACCGTCCATGGTCAAGAGGGACAGGTGGCGGAAGATCCATAACTTCAAAACGAAATTACTTCGAAAGTTTTTTGGATAAGGAGAAAGAGAAATCGTCGAAGTCATGAAGGCCGAAGAAGATCGCAACCGTCTATTTCGGAGGACACGTGGTGAGAATCCATCATCTTCGGGTGAAATCACTCCGGGAGGAACAAGTGTGCAGGAGGTTGAAACTCCCGAAGCCCTAAGAGAAGAAGTGGATAGTGACTGTCGGATCCAGAGGGACACATGGAAATGGATTATGAGCTCCGGAGAAATCACTTCAAGAATTTCAGTTGGGAATTGAAACTCCCAAAGCCCGGAGAGCCGAAGCGAATCTCAACCGTCAGACCCAAAGGACAGGTGGCGTGAATCTGTGGACTCTGGGTAAAGACCTGAAGTAAATCTAAACCGTCTTATTCGAGAGGACATGCAGCAGAAATCCGCACACTTCGAAGGAAGGTTAAAGTTGAGGGTTGAGTCTTCCGAAGTCCGAATACCCAGAGAAATCATATCCATCGATCTACGAGAGACGCACGTCAATAGATCGCAAGCTATGGGTGGAAGCATTGTGGAGAAAACAAGGTTTGAGAATTGAAACTCCCGAAGCCCAAAAGGAGAAATTGATCTCATCCATTGATTTGAAAGAGGTCAGATCTAATTCGCAAGGTCGAAAGGGGCAGATCTGAACCGTCAGTTCAGAGGCACCGTCAAGATCGTAAGATCAATGGTCACGCTTGATTGCGTGGCCAAAAAGTGCTAGGATGTTAAAATTTTGAGGACAGGACGCATTCAGAACCATGTTATCTGCAAAGGGGTACGTGGCAGCTGGAGGTAAATTGCGGGGAGAAAAGTGGGTTGATCCCAAACCACTCTTGGATGCACCCGCAATCGTGCGTTTATGCAAGGACAGAGCCCGAGGTCACATGCGGGAAGGGGCTAATGAGAGAGGAGCTTGCGTCTGAAACCTGTGAGTTCAACAACGTGAAGAAAGAGGTTGTGGGTGCCATAGAACCTGCACCAGGGGACAAAAAGAGCCTGTGTTAATTCGTAAGTGATACCATTAAGGTCTCAAAGAGCCAATTTGGCTCAGAATTGAAGATCATTGACTGGGAGGTCGTGCAGCCCTTAGGAGAGAAGGGGGTCTGCATCAAGTGGTATCAGAGCTGAATTTTTGCTTGCAGACAACATGCAAAGGAGAGGAGACAAAGGAGGTTGAAGGTGTACTATGTGTGTGAGAGACAGTAAACAGAATGCCACTGAGGAGACGAGTGGAGCCACCTTTAGCCAATCATGTTGTAGAAACAGAAATGCGAGAACTCTGTGCAAGATTAGAGGTGATGGAGAAAATGTAGAGGAGGGCACCTGATGCTGGAGACATCAGTGATGCAGAGAGTGAAGAAGTAGAAGTTGAAGAAGTTGCAGGGGAAAATGTTGTCGAAGAACACTTGTTGAGAGCAGTTGTCAGATTGGGAGCTAGATCCAAGATAGAGGTCCCAATGTATGAAGGCAATTTGGATGTTGAAGAGATGTTGGATTAGATAAGATCCATGGACAAATATTTCGACTATGAAGATGTTGATGAGGACAAAAGGGTGATACATGCTTTCATCGGGCTAAAAGGACATGCAACACCATAGTGGGATGAACTGTAGGCTAAGAGGAGAAGCAGGGGAAAACAGAAGATAAATAATTGGGACGGAATGGCAGCCAAGCTGAAGGCTAAATTCATGCCCAAATATTATCAGATCAATCTTTTAAGGAAGTTACAGAACCGGAGACAAGAGGGTATGATAGTTAAAGAGTACACTGAGGATTTCTACAAGCTGAACATCAAAACTGGAAAAAGAGAGAAAGATGAAGAAAAAATTTCCAGGTATATAAATGGACCAAGGTATGAAATCTAGGATGAGATCAACATGATGTTAGTGAGGAAAGTGGAGGATGCTTATCAGTTTGCACTGAAGGCAAAGGAGAAGTTGGCCAGAAAACAAATCCAACGAGGCAGAGGTAGGAGATCGGCCCCGAACAAAGGCAAGGGAGTTTCCCATGACAAGGCACATAAATCCAAGGATGATACTGAGAAACCGCAGAGTCACTCGAAAAGATGAGGAAGTTCCTAAGGAAGACAGGGTGGTGGAAGAAGTTCTTCTAGAGGAAGAGGAAGAAGCAGAGGAGGAGAAGTAAGGTGTTATGCATGTGGAAAGACATGGCACGTGTCTTTGGAATGTCCCGAGAAAAAGAAAGAAGGAGGAGGTGAATCTCACATTTTGGAAGCATAGAGAAGGAATGTTGAAGCAAGAGGAGCAGAGGATGGAACATCCCTAATGTTGAGAAAGGTTCTCTTAAAACCAGAGGCAGAAGTTGAAAATCCAGTGCAGAGGAACAATCTATTCAGGACAGCTTGCAAGTCTAAAGACGGAGTATGCAAGGTGATAATTGACAATGGGAGCATTGATAACTTAGTATCCACAAAGATGGTGGAGAAATTGGAGCTGGAGACAACTGCACATCTGAATCCATACAAAGTCTCATGGTTGCATAAAGGACACCAGGTAATGGTTACTAAACAATGTCGTGTTGAATTTAAGATAGGAGGATATAGAGATGAAATTCTATGTGATGTAATTCCCATGGATGTATGTCATATCTTGTTGGGAAGACCATGGAAATTTGACAGGAATTTCATTCATGATGGGAGGAAGAATACATACACCTTGGAGAAGAATGGTAGGACACACATGTTGTTGCCAATAGAAGAGAATAAAGTGAAAGAAGAATCCAGCACAAGCATACTTCTCATGAGCAGGAAGGAACTTCTGAAAGAAGTCAAGAAAGAACATGAGATGTAGTTTGATGTGGTGAGGAAACCCAGAGTTATCCTTACAAGTACTTCGATGGATGATTTACCTAAAGAAGTTCATGAATTGTTGGATAATTTTGTTGACATAGTGGTGGATGAGCTGCCTAACTCATTGTCACCCATCAGAAGTATCAACCATCATATTGATTTGATATCGGGATAAAGTCTACCAAACAAAGAAGCATATAGACTGACACCTCGAGCGAATGAGGAGGTAAAGAACCAAGTCCAGGAATTGTTAGACAAGGGTTTGGTCAGAGAGAGATTGAGTCCATGTACAGTTCCAATTGTGTTGAGTCCAAATAAGGATGGAGGATGGAGAATGTGTACAGAATCAAGATCCATTAACAAGATCACCATCAAGTATAGATTCCCTTTACCAAGAATGGATGATCTAATGGACTGTTTAAGTGGAGAAAAATTATTTTCTAAGATAGATTTGAAAAGTGGATATCACCAGATAAGAATGAGAGAAGGTGATGAGTGGAAGATAGCCTTTAAGACAAATGAAGGTTTCTATGAGTGGATTGTTATCCCATTTGGCTTAACAAATGCACCCGGTACTTTTATGAGGTTGATGAATGAAATATTGAAAGATTTCATTGGAAAATTTGTGGTTGTATATCTGGATGATATATTGGTCTTTAGCAGGACTAAAGAGGATCATTTGAAACACCTGACACTAATGATGAGGAGACTACAACAGGAGAAGTTGTTGATAAACCTCAAGAAGTCCTCTTTTATGAAGACATGTCTCATTTACTTGGGTTTTGTGATATCTTCAAATGAACTCAAGATGGATCTAGAGAAGGTGAAAGAAATCAAAGAATGTCCATCACCAAGGAGTATGTTTGAGGTAAGAAGATTCCATGGATTAGCAAGTTTCTATAGGAAGTTCATCAGAGATTTCACTGGGATTTGTGCACCAATAATGGATACAGTGAAGAAGAGGCACAAGTATTTTAAATGGACAGAGGAGGCCGAGAGGAGATTCAATATACTGAAGGAGAAAATAACAAAATGACCAATTCTGGTCTTACCAAATTTTGGAAAGACATTTCAAGTGAGATGTGATGCAAGTGGAGTTGCAATTGGAGCAGTTTTGAGCCAGGATAATAGGCATGTTGCCTATTTCAGTGAGAAGTTGAATGAGACTAAGAGAAAATACTCCACATATGATAAGGATTTTTATTCGATAATTCAATCCCTGAAGAAATGGAGGCACTACCTTGTTCCACAGGAATCTGTCTTGTATAGCGACAACCAAGCTTTACAATTCATAACCAGACAGGAAAAATTGAATTAGAGGCATGTAAAGTGGATTGAGTTTATGCAGAATTTTACTTTTGTCATAAAACATATTGTTGGGAATGCTAACAAAGTTTTTGATGCATTAAGAAGGATATGTATTGTGATGATCCAGATTTCAGGGAAGCATACGAAGCATGTACAAATCCTATGTCGAGAGACAGGAGCCAGCGGACAGAGTATATGAGTCAAGAGGGATTGTTGTTCAAGGGCAATCAGTTGTGCATACCAAAATGCTCAATGAGGGATACCCTTTTGAAGGAAAAGAATAATGGAGGATTGGTTGGACATTTCGGCCATGATAAAACATTTTCACAATTGAGCAGTTCATACTATTGGTCAGGTATGAGAACAGAAGTGATAAAATTTGTGAAAAGATGTAGAATCTGGCAACATGTAAAGTGTAAAAGACAGAACACTGGATTGTATCAACCATTTCCAATACCAGAGAGGCCTTGGGATGCAATAAGCATGGATTTTTTGTTGGGACTGCGAAGAACGCAAAGAGGATGTGATTCCATATTTGTGGTGGTGGATAGATTTTCAAATATGGCACACTTTATCCCATTCCAGAAGAATAGTGATGCAACACATGTTGCAAATTTGTTTTTCAAGGAAGTTGTGAGATTTCATGGACTACCCAGGAGCATTCTCTCAAACAGAGACACTAAATTTGTTGGTCATTTCTGGAGAACATTGTGGAAGAAGTTGGGGACATATTTGTCCTACAACTCAGCTTATCACCCTTAGACGGATGGATAGACTGAGGTGGTAAACAGAAGTTTGGGAAACTTATTGAGGAGTCTGGTCACTAAGCATCATAGTCAGTGGGATCAGATTCTTCCACAATCATAATTTGCATACAATGACTCACCAAACAGGAGCACTGGAAAGAGACCATTCCAAATATTGTATGGAATGCAACCAAGGGGACTATCTGAGTTGAGAGACTTGGAACAAAGTGAGATCAGAAGCATTGGAGCAGAAGATTTTGCTGCAGAAATGCAGAAGCTCCATAGCCATATCAGGGGACAGTTGCAGAGCTCTAGCCAAGAGTAAAAGCGCAGAGTTGATCAACAGCGCAGGGAAATTCAATTTGAAGTAGGAGATCAGGTTCTGGCACATCTCAGAAAAGAAAGGTTCCCTAGGGGAACATATAACAAGTTAAAGATGAATAAGATAGGGCCATGTAAGATCTTAAGGAATTTTGATGAAAACGCCTATGAGATTGAGATGCCAGATGATGTGGGCATATCACCCATATTTAACGTTTCAGACTTGTACCCTTACAGGGAAGATGACACAGAGGGATCAGAAGATCAACAGAAGATTAAGTGGGAGAAAAAAATGCCTATAGCAGAAAAACAACAGATGGAGAAGATCGTTGATCAGAGCATTTGGAAAAATACTAGGAGGAAGACCTATTTTGAATATTTGTTCAAGTAGAAGGGACACCCAATAGAATATGCCAGTTGGGAAAATGAAGCTAATATCCAGAAACATGGAAACTCAGTGCAGGATCTCACAGACAGGAGTCCATGATTTTTTGTCCAGGGGAGTATGATGCAAGAGCATCGTCAATGAACACGAGGAGCATCATCAGCGAGCATGTGTGGTAGGAAAACTCAACGCCTTGGAATCATTTTGGAATCTTAAACGTTGGCATTTACTGCGAATCTTTTGGAGCTGATTCAAAAATGGAAGAAGATCAAACACTTGGAAGTTGAATGATCACAAGTGATCTGGGATTTTTCACTCCTAGTCTTGAATGTAACTGAACTAAGGTAGCAATTAGGTTTTGTTTTCAAGTAGACGAGTAGTCAGGGGGAGGAACCCTAAGAACCCTCTGAGATAAATAGAGGTTTTGTATGCCCAAATGAGGTTGTTGCGAGTTAGTAGGAAAATTATGAACTTTTAGTTGTTGTTTGATCATAGTTGTAGCCATTTTTACTTTTGGAATGAATATAACAGAGAAAAATTGATTCAAATGCATGGTGTCGCTACTGTTTACAATTCCTTGTTATCTTGTTTCATGAATGAATGAGTTGTGTTGGTGGGTATATGAAACTGTGAAATGTTTGTATAAGGTTCAATTATTTTCTCTTCGTTGATTTTGTGCAAGGTGTGCACATAGTCCGCAAGGAGTGCGTTGACAGAATCTGTTTCAACTCAGAAGCTCAGAAGAGATAGCGCGAAACTTTCCCTTTGCAAAGAGTGCAAAGTGATTGTTGCAAGGCATGCATATTCATCCGCAAGAACCCAACTCTTGCATAAGAATCTGTTGGAAGGAGTGCACAGAGCCAAAATTCGACTAAGTGTCGAAGTAACTCTTCAAAGAGTTAAAGGGGCAGAAGGAGGGAGAAATCTCAAGAGAGATAGTGGGAGGAATATTCAAAGGGAGGAAAGTTCTGAAGTTTTCATGAGTCACCAGCTAAGATCCATCTAGGAGGGAGTGAGATCATTCCAGACCGTTGGATCTAGGTAAAGCGTATGAGCATTAAGTCTCTGTGTGCACATAGAAGAGAGGATTCACCGAAGTCCCGAAGAGGCCAGGGGCTGCCCTTCGTCAAGAAGGACAAGTGGCGAAAGATCCATAACTCCTGAGTGAAAGTACTTCGGAAGTTTTGTGGATAAGGAGAAAGTGAAATCACCGAAGTCCCAAAGGTCGAAGTAGATCGCAACCATCTGTTGCGGAGGACACGTGGCGGGAATCCATCATCTTCGGGTGAAATCACTCTGGGAGGAACGAGTGCACAAGAGGTTGAAACTCTTGAAGCCCGAAGAGCCGAAGTGGATAGTGACCGTCGGATCCAGAGGGACACATGGTGACGGATTGTGAGCTCCAGATAAATCACTTCGATAGTTTCAGTTTGGAATTGAAACTCTCGAATCCCGGAGAGACGAAGAGAATATCAAATGACACACCCAGAGGATAGGTGGCATGAATCTGTGGACTCCGGGTAAAAACCCGAAGTAAATATCAACCGTTATTCGAAAGGACACATGGCATAAATCCACACACTTCAAAGGAAGGTGAAAGTTGAAGGTTGATTCTTTCGAAGTCCGAAGACCCGAAGAAATCATAGTCATCGATCTATGAGAGACGCGCGTCAATAGATCGCGAGATCTGGGTGGAAACATTGCGGAGAAAACAAGGTTTGAGAATTGAAACTCCCGAAGCCCGAAAGGAGAAATTGATCTCGTTCGTTGATTTGAAATGGGTCAGATCTAATTCGTAGGGTCGAAAAGGGAAGATCTGAACTGTCAGTTCAGAGGCACTATCAAGATTGTAAGATCGATGGTCATGCTTGATTGTGGGGCCAGAAAGTGCTCGGACGTTAAAATTTCGAGGACAGGCCGCAATCAGAACCACGGTATTGACAAAGGGGTACGTGGCAGCTGGAGGTAAATTGCGGGGATAAAAGTGGGTTGATCCCAAACCACTCTTGGGCATGCCTGCAATCATGTGTTTATGCAAGGACAGAGCCCGAGGTCACATGTGAGAAGGGGATAACGGGGGATGATCTTGCACCCGAAGCCTATGAGTTCAGCGGCGTGAAGAAATAGGTTGTGGGTGCCATAGAACCTGCACCAGGGAACAAAAAGGGCATGTGTTAATTCATAAGTGAGAGCATTAAGGTCTCAGAGAACCAATTTGACTCGCAATTGAAGATCCTTGACCGGGAGGTCACACAGCCTTTAGGAGAGAAGGGGGTTTGCATCATATTTCTTTGTTCTCTGTTATATTTTCATTCATATCTCATTTTTTTTTCAATATAATCTGGATTAGTGATACCTATTTTCATAGTCTGAAGTATGGGACAATGCCACCGAGGTTGCAGTGGGTATGTTTCCTAAGAGTTTCCTATAGCCTCTCTCATTGAGGTTAGAAATTTTCCTCTTATGAGAGATTTTAAGTGGTAAAAGATCAATCTTTCGTGACATTGACTAAGGAGGATGGACTGTTACACCCTTAATCAAACTACTTGATTCCTTGGTATTCAAGAGTGATCACTTGGACTATTGTTCTTAATGTATTGTAGAGATAAATAATGGAAAGGAGATCTAAATATGGTCTTAGGTATGACTATTTTTGGAATTATTTTCATTTATGTCAAAGGATTAATAATTTCATTAATTTCATATTATGGAATTAAAATACACACAACATTGTTGATTAAGGTTGGTTGTCATTGATGTCAACCCTTGAAGAAAGCCCCGTAGCACAAAGGTTGGGTAATGAAACCAAGATTAATTAATGTAAATATGACTCGTTATTGTCTTGTCATGGTTGATAATAAGTAGAAATGGATGAACTCCAAAGTGGTCCCCTTATGGTGAAAGCCCTCACGGGAAGACGCTTTGCGGATTGAGTTATCCTAGAAATATGGATTATTTATGGAATAATGAGATGAAGGACGGTGAATTTTCTAGTGAAACTATCCTATATGCATAGTGCTTGTCACGCCATTTCCGGTGGTATGTGGAACATCACATAAATCCTCACGGTTAGAGAGTTATGGCCATGCGAAGTTGGAGAACCCAGGTTTGGGTAATGGACCCAAGTTCTTTTTATGGATAACGGTATAAGTTTTGATATATTTGAAGGTATTCTATATGGATAGTACATTTCATTCCATTTTTGGTGGTATGTGGAACCTCACATAACTCCCCATGGTTTGAGAGTTATGGCCTTACGAAGTTGGAGGACCCTCATATGTTGGCTTGAAGCCTCAAAAGGTCAAAGTAGTCAAAGTGGTTTAAGAGATTTTAGAAGGTAAATAATAAATTTAAGTGATGAGTGTACTATAATTCAAAGTGAATACAAAATAAATTGTTTAAATAATAAATTTAATGGAGAAAGTAGAAGTGGGTTAACCCTAAAATAAGGAAAGTGGGCAAAGTGACCTAG
>ML786736.1:23944-34642 GCA_009831015.1 Picea engelmannii | reverse complement strand
CAATAACAACTTTGAGAATCATACACAAAGGGGTTATTCAAGAAGACCTAGTGAAACACAAAGAAGAAGTTACAACAAGTTTGAATCTTTGAGCACTGAAGTGGAATGTTACAAATGTAACAATTTTGGACACATGGCCAAAAATTGCAGAATGATAGCCCCTCCTAAAGAACTTCAACAGAATAACAATAGTCACAGACAAGAACCTCAGAAAACGACATGGATAAGAAATCAAGATCAGTATAGTAATGAAGAATGCACAACTTCTCTACAATATAAGTAGAAGAAACACGGTTGGTATGTTGACAGTGGGTGTTCAAAACACATGACAGGTGATAGAAACAAATTTCTTACATTATGAAAGGAAAGAAATGGATCGGTCTCATTCGAAAATGATAATTCAGCCAAAATCATTGGATAATGCACAGTCTGAATTGGGAACAAGAATAAAAAGGCACAAAATGTTCTACTGGTAGAAGATATGAAACATAATCTTCTAAGTGTGAGTCCAATGTGTGACCAAGGTCATAAAGTTACTTTCGATTCACAAAAGTGTGAGATAAGAAGAGAAGGTTCAGGGAAATTGGTCGGTACAGCTGTAAGAACTTCAAACAACGTATATTTGTTAAGTGAAATTGGAAATGAAAAGTGTTGTCTAGGAAAGGAATATGAAATTTGGATATGGCACAGAAGAATGGGTCACATGCATTTTGATAACCTTGTCAAATTCAGCAAAAGAGAAGCAGTCAGAGAAATGCCCCAGATCACGAAACCAACCAACACTTTATGCAAGCATTGTCAACAAGGAAAGCAAACAAAGACCAGGTTCAAATCAAAGGAATATTCAACAACAAGACCACTGGAAATTGTGCATACTGATCTAGTTGGACCAACTACAAAAAAGGGCTTAAAAGGTGAGAAATAATTTATGTTATTAGTTGATGATTATACAAGAATGACTGCAGATTTCTTTCTCAAGAACAAGTCAGAAGATTTTGAAAACTTCAAGATATACAAGGAAATGGTTGAAAATGAGATGTATTCAAGAATAAAATGCTTGAGATCTGATAATGGAGGAGAGTTCACTTCAAAGGAATTTATGGACTATTGCAGCAGTCATGGAATAAAAAGGCAATTCTCCATTGCTAGGACACCTCAACAGAATGGAGTTGTTGAAAGAAAGAACAGGATAGTACAGGAAATGGCTCAAACAATGCTAATGGATTCCAAATTGACAGATATGTTTTGGACACAGGCAGTGCATACAGCAGTTTACATTCAAAACGGAGTAATTCTCATAAACAACACTGATAAAACTCCCTATGAGCTATGGAAAGGAAGACCAGCAAATGTGAAGCACTTCAGAGTTTTTGGAAGCAAATGCTACATCAAAAGAGAAAATGGAAGAATGGGAAAGTTTGACTCTCGTGTGGACAAAGGAGTACTTGTTGGTTACTCAAGTAAAAGGAAATCATACAAGTTTTACAATCTAAGATTGAACAAAGTTGTGGAAAGCATCAATGTAACAATTGATGAAACAGGAAGACCAGAATCAAAGGAAGAAGAAGACAAATCAATGGAATAACTTTTCGAAGAAGAAGTAGAAGATGAAGTAGAAGAGGAATATGAAGAGAATCCAACAGAAACAGAAGAGCAAGTTCAGCAAGTATCTCCAAAGACACCTAACAAATGAGTACAGAAGAATCATCCTTCAGACCAGATTATTGGAAATAAAGATGCAGGAGTTGAGACTAGAAGAAAATATGTTCACCAGAACAAACACACCTAGCACTCTTACCTACAATTAAACCAAACTATTTTGAAGAAGCCAACAAGGATGAATTTTGGAATAAGGCCATGAATGAAGAATTGGATCAAATAAAGAAACATGACACTTGGGAACTGGTTCCAAGACCAAAGAATAAGAATGTGATCGGCACAAAATGGGTTTTCAGGAATAAATTAAATGAAGATGGACAAGTTACAAGGAACAAATCTAGATTGGTATGTAAAGGATATGCACAAATCTAAGGAATCGACTTTGAAGAGACATTTTCCCCAGTTGCCAGAATGGAAGCAATCCGATTTCTTTTAGCCTATGCATGCTCCAAAAATGTTAAAGTATATCAGATGGACGTAAAATCAACTTTTCTGAATGGGGAACTTGAAGAAGAAGTCTACATTGAACAACTAGAAGGATTTCAATTGTCAGAGAACGCAGATTAAGTGTGTAAATTAAAGAAGGCCTTGTATGGTCTAAAATAGACTCCTAGAGCATGGTACTCTAGACTAGATAAGTATCTGCAGCATGCAAGGTTCAGAAAAGGAAGTGCAGACAACAACCTCTACATCAAGGTAAGTGAAGGTAGAATTTTATTAATTGAAGTTTATGTTGATGATATTATTTTTGGTAGTGATGATGACAGGTTAAGACAAAAATTTTCAAAAGATACGCAGAATGAATTTGAAATGTCGTTACTTTGAGAACTATCCTTCTTTTTGGGACTTCAGATATGTCAAAGCAACCAAGGAATCTTTATTTCTCAAACCAAGTATATCAGAGAAATGTTAAAGAGGTTCGGAATGGAACATTGCAAACCAGTTATCACTCCCATGCAAACCAGTTGCAAGTTAAGGAAAGATGATGATTCGAAGTCTACAGATCAGAGGCAATATAGGTCAATGATTGGCAACCTACTATATGTGACAGCATCCAGACCAGATGTAATGCAGGTAGTTGGACAGGTGGCACGATTTCAAGCAGCACCAAAGGAGTCACATGTGTTAGCAGTGAAGAGGATTTTCATATATCCCAAAGGAACAGAAGAGTTTGGATTATGGTATCCAAAAGGAAAGGATCTATCACTTATTGCCTACACAGATGCAAATTGGGCAGGTTGTATTGATGACCAATGAAGCATCAGTGGAGCAGGGTTCTACTTGGGTAAATGTTTAGTAACATGGCTAAGCAATAAATAATCATCAGTATCTTTATCTACAGTCGAGGCAGAGTATATTGCAGCAGCACCATGTTGTACACGGGTTCTTTGGATGAAACAAACTCTGACAAATATACAGGTTGAGTATGATGAGCCAGTTCCAATCTATTGTGATAATACAAGTGCCATTAGTATCTCGAAGAACCCGGTGATGCACTCCAAGACGAAGCACATTCCAATAAAGTATCACTTTCTACAAGATCATGTTGCAGAAAAGAACGTCAAAGTTGAGTATGTGGGCACAAAAGAACAAGTGGCAGACATCTTCACAAAACCACTTCCACGGGAATCCTTTGAATATATTCGCAAGAGACTTGGAGTTATTTCTACTCCAAAATGAATGTTTTTTGAATGCTTATCTTATATGTCTTAGATTTACACGAGGAAGCACCATAAGAGGACGGTTCAGTCAGGGGGAGCAACCCCGGATGAAAAGATACCTTTGCCATTGATGACAAAGGGGGAGATATTTATCAGATGTAGAGGACAGAGGCATGGTTCCAGGGGGAGCATGAGTGATATGATTTCAGTATTGCATCAGAGTGTTGCCATCAATGCCAAAGGGGGAGATTGTTGGTTAAGGTTGGTTATCATTGATGTCAACCCTTGAAGAAAGCTCTGTAGCACAAAGGTTGGGTAATAAACCCAATATTGTTTGATGTAAATATGACTCGTTATTGTCTTTTCATGGTTGATAATAAGTAGAAATGGATGAACTCCAAAGTGGTCCCCTTATGGTGAAATCCCTCACGGGAAGACGCTTTGCGAATTGAGTTATCCTAGAAGTATGGATTATTTGTGGAATAATGAGATGAAGGACAGTGAATTTTTCAATGAAACTATCCTAGATGCATATTTCTTCTACGCCATTTCCGGTGGTATGTGGAACGTTACATAATACCCCGCAGTTAAAGAGTTATGGCCATGTGAAGTTGGAGAACCCAAGTTTGGGTAATGGACCCAAGTTTTTTTTATGGATAACGGTATGAGTTTTGATATATTTTCAGGTAATACTATTCTATATGAATATTACATGTCATACCATTTCTGGTGGTATGTGGAACGTCACATAACTCCTCACGGTTTGAGAGTTATGGCCTTACGAAGTTGGAGGACCCTCATATGTTGGCTTGAAGCCCCAAGAGGTCAAAGTAGTCAAAGTGGTTTAAGAGATTTTAGAAGGTAAATAATAAAGTAAAGTGATGAGTGTACTATAATTCAAAGTGAATACAAAATAAATTATTTAAATAATAAATTTAATGGAGAAATTAAAAGTGGGTTAACCCTAAAATAAGAAAAGTGAGCAAAGTGACCTAGAAGATGTTTTTAAGGAAGCTACTTGGAGAGTATAAATAAGAGGCAAGGCTCTCTCGTTTAAGATACACTTGAGAATATTGAATACCTATAGGTTTTTGAGGTAACCAAAGGATATCTAAGCCGAATTTCTGAGGAAAGTGAAGAAAAGAAGGTCGGAATTCAAGGAAGGATAAATTATTTTGATGATGTTTTCTAAGGTATGTTTTTTTCAGGTCATCTCACCATTTTCGCAATAAATGTTTTTATAGAATTATTTAGACCTTGAAAATGCTATTCCATTCAGGAAACATATCCAAGTATCTGTGGTAAAAAATTCAACTTGTGGGTCGCTGTATTTTTGGAGTTACACTCCGTGGAAAATAGGGTTTGTAGTCAGTCCCGAAACTAGTCAAAAACAAGTGTTTCAGGTAAAAACGTCCTAACTTCTTCATAAAAGATCCAAATTCAGTGAGACAAAATGTTTTGGTTATATTACAATATTTAGTATGTTTTTTAATCTTTTTAGATCAATTCAAAAAATATTATGTGCGGGGCACGCTCTACAAGGTCGCTCTCTAGAATAAGTCAGAATTCAGCAAGGTGTGTCATTTTTGCTATAAATATTTTTCTGACAGGTTCCAAGTAGTGAAACCTAGAGGAATTGCATAAAAAACACTATAGAACATTGTGTATAAGTTTTAGATCTTTATTCATTATAGGTACAAATTTATGATTATTTCAAGTTAGGGTTGTTGACTAATCCAAAACTAGTCTTGTGAGACTAAAGAAACATTTGATGAAAATGCTAGTCTCTTGTTGTTAAAGTTAAGGTTTCCAGGTATGTGATCATATACACTAGGTATATTATAGAGTTACAAATCACATTTGGATGATGAAATTGATGAGGGCTTTTGTTTGAGGTACAAGTTGGGTACATGGTTGAGACAAGTAGTTGATGAGTTGGCACATACATGAGGTGTATAGTTGATGATGTTGGTACATATGGATGAGTCATAGTTGATAATTACTTGAAAAATGATTGGTACATACTTGGTACATGGTTGGTTTCACTTGTTTATGGTACATGTTGATTACAGATTGTTTCATACAGGTTGGTGCATGGTTGATGCACTTGTTTATGGTACAGGTTGATTACAGGTTGATGCATGGTTGATGCATGGTTCAGGTTTATTGGTATAGGTTTACAACGGTATATATCACAATGATAGTGTGATAGTGGTTCCATCATTCTACTTCTAATTTAGGGTAGTTGGACGGGGAAAGGACAGGTGGTTGTAGCCACCTTCTGGTTGTAGCCGGAGAACATAGGGGGTTGTAGCCAGAGAATTGGGGAGTTGGAGCTTCCCTCAGGTTGTATCCTGAGAAACTAGGGGGTTGGAGCCTCCTTCCAGTTGCATCTGGAAAACAAAGAAAGTTGGTGCTTCCAATGAATGTAATTCTTCAAGACATATAAGAAAAAGCATTTTGTGGTTTT
Organism: Picea engelmannii; assembly: GCA_009831015.1. NCBI lineage: Eukaryota > Viridiplantae > Streptophyta > Pinopsida > Pinales > Pinaceae > Picea > Picea engelmannii. The sequence goes on along the minus strand of ML786736.1, from coordinate 28,852 downwards.
CTCCCGCTTTGGGTTTTCACATAAAACACTGGTGTACTGTGTATGTGTATGATTGTTCAATTGTTCATTGCTTATTTACTCTGCATTTATTGGATGATAATACTACATTCATATAACACTTGGATTATATGGTCAAAAAGGATTAAATTGATCTATTACTGATTCACCCCCCCTCTCAGTAATCCAACAAACATTTCCAAGATTTATTTATATGTATAGGTATACAAGTATATTAAAAAAGGGTTTATGAAAAAGTAAAAAAGGAGAAAGCATTGAGAGAAAGTGTGTGTGTGAAAAATGGATTAGAAAAGATTGAATTGAGAAATCAGTTTTAGGTCAGCTTGGAATTTCCGCGATAAATTTTTTTATAGGACATTTCAAACCCTACAGTTTGGAAGAGACATAGGAGATATATTGGTGTACCTATGGTAAAAATTGCAGGTGCTAGTTTTCTATACATTCAGATATATTCCATGTGGAAGTTAGGGTTCTTGAATTCTCTTAAAATTACTTTGAAACAAGTCAACTTGGAACTTTCTCTATAACTTATTTTCTATGATGTTTCAAACCCTGTTATTTTTCAAATATAGAGGATACATCATGGTGTACATGTGGTAAAAATTTCATATGTTGGTTCATTATACTTTTAGAAATATGCTCGTGGAAGTTAGAGTTCTTGAATTCTCCTAAAATCAATTTCAAACGGGTCATCTTGGCACTTTTTCTATAACCTATTTTTGGGATGTTTCAAACCCTGAGATTTTGCAGAGACAGAGGAGAGATCTTGGTGTACATGTGGTAAAAATTTCAAATGATGTTTCTCTATAATTTTTGAGATATGCTCTGTGGAAGTTAGTGTTCATGAATTCTCCTGAAATTAGTTTCAAACAAGTCAACTTGGCCCTTTTGTTATAACTTATTTTCTGGGATATTTTTGTTAGATAATGAGGAAATTTCCACATTAAGACTATTAGAATAGAGAAAGAAAGATATAATCAAGAAATTAACTGACACAATAAACACACAGTACGCAGATATTTTACCCTGGAAACCCAAACCGGGAAGACCAACATTCCTTGAGTGTTATGCTCTCTTGTTGTCTTATTCATTCAGAATAAAACATTACATGTCTAACCTTGGTCCACACCTAAGACACAATCAACATCATACTCTATTTATTACATAAGAACAACCCTGTAGACAATTTGGCTTACATCTACATGACCAACAACCTCTACAACTTCATCTAAATATTAGATTTACAGTATTACAACACACCTTCTTTATATACTTTACAGTAGGAAAAACCCTAAAGAAAATGTACCCAAAAATGGATACAGATCCACACAAATTATTGGCTATAAATCCCACGAATCTTGGGATTCTGTTACAGTCGACTACCAAGTCGGGTTACCAGTTGACTACCGGTCGGCCTTCATTCGGTCTTCAATCGGTTGCCACAAGCCTGCCTATAGACCTCTTGTTGGTTGACCTCTTCAACTTGTTGTTTATGTCTTTACTACATCGAACCACCTCGACCTTTGAATTCAAATTTACCCGATCGAACCACCTCGACCTTCGACTTGTTGTTGATCCACCTTGACTTCAACTGTTAGATGATCCACCTCGACTAGAATTTCATTGCAAAGAATATAACCAACATTCTCGCACTTGTTGTTTTCTTTGTTGAAACCAAGAGACCTCTTAACTCTCGTTCATAGACCCAATTCATCAATGCCCATTTCCTCTCTACACCAAGAGAACTTCACAGCACTCACAAACTTGGTCAAAGAGTCTGCTATGTTTTCCAACATGTATACTTTCTCCAGTAGCACCTTTTTTCTTTCCACCATGTCTCTCACGAAATGGTATTGTACATCTGTGTGCTCAGTCTTACAATGATAAGTTGGGTTCTCTTCTAGAAATATTATTCTTTGACAATGGCAACTTATCTTCATAGCTCTCTACTCAAACCCGATTCCTGAACACAATCTTTGCAACCATATTTATTATTTGCTTCCATGAGTGGTTATCATGTATCCAGCTTCTGTTGTTGACAGGGCTATGACCACCTATCGCTTACTCATCCAATTGATTTCTCCACCAAACATTTTTAACACATATCCATTGGTTGACCCACGTCAATCCATATCTCCAGCCCAGTCGGCGTCAAGAAAGCCATGTACCTTTAATTTATTGTCACCTCCAGGTTTTCATTGGTAGCATATAACATAATCTTTTGTGCCACACAAATACCTGAATACTCTCTTAACAGTTGCCCAATGCTCCTTCCCAGGTGTCGACGTGTATCTACTTAACACTCCCACTGCATTGGCAATGTTTGGTCGAGTGCATACCATCACATACATTAGACTACCGACAACACTTGCATAGGGAACATGTTATGACACGTCAAAATTGCTCAATTGGATAAGTGTCGCATTGTCCCTATCAATCGTCGTAATTGTCGCATCTTCCCTACAACTTTCGCAAGTGTCGCAAATGATGTTCAGACATAATGCCATGATAACGACACTAAGGAGGCACTTATAACATCTCATATGACTGATTTGAAGGAGGAGAACTGGTTTACTGGAATCAAATAACTCTTGACACCTGAAAGGAACCCTGAAGAAAAGTTTTGGAGGGGGAACGCTCCCCTACTTCAGCTCCAGAAGTGTTGGCGCTCCCCTATAATGCTCCAGGGAGCGTTATAATGCTCCCCAGCCCCTTTTGGAGGAGTGTTGCCCATCTTGAAAGCGTTGGCGCTTCCCCAAGTCTTACCAGGGAGCGCTACAACGCTCTGAGGCCCCTTCTGAGGGAGAGCTCCCTATTATGGGTCAGTTGTTAGCCCGTTGAGGAGAATGAGGAAAGGATCTTTCGAGATTAGGAGGCAGTTGTGCCCAAATTCTTGTTTTCATCAAGACATCCCTGATCTAAGGAGAAGGTTCCCAACTTATTCTAAAGATAACTCAAGAGGTTAACCTCCTCTTAACCTATATATACAGGCTCTATGATGGTGGAAGGGAGAAAAGAATTGAATATATGAAACTTATGATCTTGGAGGAAACTTACAGTCAGCTGAAGGAGAGTGATCAGTGAAGCTGATGTTATCCAGTTTGTGGATCTTTCAGGCACGGGTTAGATGAAGGGGACTTGATGAAGTTGTCGCATTCGCATCTACGATTGTAAGTATTGTTGTCGTTATTCTCATTAATATGACACGCTTGGCCTGTTTCTTTCTAGTTTGTGTCTGATGTTACATGAACTTATCATTTGTTGATAGATCTGTTTTCAAGCTAATGTCAATAGAGTAGGAAGTGGTCGTATCTTGTTTTTTCCACAGAACTCAACGAGGATCAAAGGATTGGAGCGCAACTCGGAGCGTGCAAGGACAAACGTCGATTAAGAGGTACTTTTGTTATCCTTCCTTCTCATGTATTAGTTTAGATAGATTTGAAAGGAAGTCAGTGTCCACGTTAATCATTTTTCTGTCTAGGGTTAAGGTCAAGCTCTAGAGGTGATCTACCTGTCCGTAGGGAGATTTTCCTACAACAGAAACTGGCGACTGCACTGGGGAGATAGCCTCAAATTTGAAACCTCTTGTTTGGATTTTTCTCCTCATTGACCTTGTTCTGTCCCTTGATTGTTTCAGACCTGGTTCACCCCTCTTTGATTAAGTTTCATGAGCTGATTGGCTCCTTACCTTGTCACATTCAGCATACTTGTCAAACTTGAATCTCAATTTTTGAAATTTTTTGACATTTCTGGGGCTTTTAGACCCCGGCGCCCCTGTCCTAGTGTTAACAGAGCGCCAGCGCTTCTGAAGGCTTTGCACATAGCGCTATAATGCTCCTTTCCCTTGGAAACAGAGCGCCAGCCTCCTTTTGGCCCAAAAACCCTCCAGAACTGCCTTTTTCAGGGTTTGCCTTTGTGTCTCTTATGCTGAGTGATCTTGTGAGTCAATTCTTCTTCCTTTTCAGCCTTGACATCTATCTTTTTGAAGGATAAATACCTTGTCGATTGGATCTTGTAGCCTTCTTCGCCATTTTCTTTGAAGTTTTTCCCTGTTGAGTGAAATTCGAAACCCGTGCATTGTTTTTCTCTTCTCATCAACCGAGTAAAACCCTGGTGAAGGTCATCAAAGGCCTACAGACCTCTTTATCTTGATTTCAGTCAAGGTCATTGTTCTTCAACTTTTTCTTTTTGGGTGTAAGTTTTGTTTTCTCTTTGATTGTTTCTTTTCTTTCGCTTTTCGTTTTGATTGCTACGAAGGGTGTATTGTTTGTGTGACTTTTTCTTATGCTAGTTTGGTTTTCATTCATACCAAGAAGATAATTAGCAAAGATAAGCATTGTGTTGTATTGATCATCATCCATACGCAAACAATAAAAGATATCTTCATGATTGATTGAGCATATTAGAAGGCATTTAAAAGTTTTGCATTACATCAGGATTTGATTGAGAAAAGAATTGTTTGAAGGCATTCTGTAGTTGTGCTTGTTAGTGAAAGAACTCTCTCTCTCCCTTAGATAGAAATTCATCGAAAGAAAATGATTGCTTATCATGTTCGATGCATTCTTTGGGTATGAGTCATAATTCCATTTGTTTCACTTCCATGCACCCCTTTTGCATAAAGAACAACCATAAAAATCAACGTTAATTAAAAATCATTTAGAACTTTTTTCTTTGCTAGGATCCTCCACCAACAGTAGAATAGGTGTAGTACTTTGGATTAGGATGTGAGCATAACTCTCCAAAGTTGTCAAAACAAACATTAGCATCCTGAGTTAGGGAGAGTCAAATCCAGTTATCGTATAAGTCTGCCTGGGATCCCCCTCTCACACAGGGGTTACGCACGAGGTTGCATTCGGGTAAGCTACGGGGACTAACCCTCCATGGTTTAAC
>ML786736.1:0-16883 GCA_009831015.1 Picea engelmannii | reverse complement strand
TTAACGGTTTACCTCATTGACCGGTAATCAAGTGGTTTCTGCCATGTTCGACACCAAGACATCTATTCACATGGTTAGAATCGTATCGCACGGGGATTGGTAAGAAGACCCTGGGTTGAGTAATTCACTTTGATATATGTTTCTCCCAGGTTGTGAAGGAGTTTTCGGACAAAGAACACATACATTGTTACATAGATCCACTTTGTATTGGTCGTGGCTATGTCTTATCATCTCGTAGATCCACTGTGTATTATTCGTGGCTACGATCAGTCTGAGTCATTACAGTATAGATCCACATTGTATCTTCGGTGGCTATACCCTTTTATCAATACAATTATGGATCCGCAGTGTATATTATGGCGGCCATATCTCAAATCTTGATCATCCAAGCATAGGTATGCCTGCCTTGGGTCTTGAAATATGTCATGATATTTGTTGGATGTTTGTGTGCAGCTTTCGTCAGGTTCTCCGAGTCTATACCCTTGCTTGAACGTCTACAAAGTATTTCAGTCATCAGTTCGCATCTTCTGACTTCATACTTTGGGGGGCATTCTATTACACGTCAAAATTGCTCAACTGGATAAGTGTCGCATTGTCCGTATCAATCGTCGTAAGTGTCGCATCTTCCCTACAACTTTCGCAAGTGTCGCAAGTTGGTCACTAGTGTTGCAAATGATGTTCAGACATAATGCCATGATAACGACACTAAGGATGCACTTATAACATCTCATATGACTGATTTGAAGGAGGAGAACTAGTTTACTAGAATCAAATAACTATTGACACCTGAAAGGAACCCTGAAACAAAGGTTTGGAGGGGGAACACTCCCCTACTTCAGCTCCAGAAGCGTTGGCGCTCCCCTATAATGCTCCAGGGAGCGTTATAACGCTCCCCAGCCCCTTTTGGAGGAGCGCTGCCCATCTTGAAAGCGTTGGCGCTTCCCCAAGGCTTACCAGGGAGCGCTACAACGCTCTGAGGCCCCTTCTGAGGGAGAGCTCCCTATTCTGGGTCAGTTGTTAGCTCGTTGAGGAGAATGAGAAAAGGATATTTCGAGATTAGGAGGCAGTTGTGCTCGAATTCTTGTTTTCATCAAGAGATCCCTGATCTAAGGAGAAGGTTCCCAACTTATTCTAAAGATAACTCAAGAGGTTAAGCTCCTCTTAACCTATATATACAGGCTCTATGATGGTGGAAGGAAGAAAAGAATTGAATATATGAAACTTATGATCTTGGAGGAAACTTACAGTCAGTTGAAGGAGAGTGATCAGTGAAGTTGTTGTTATCCAGGTTGTGGATCTTTCAGGCAAGGGTTAGATGAAGGGGACTTGACGAAGCTGTTGCATTCGCATCTACGATTGTAAGTACTGCTGTCGTTATTCTCATTAATATGACACGCTTGGCATGTTTCTTTCTAGTTTGTGTCTGATGTTACATGAACTTATCATTTGTTGATAGATCTATTTTCAAGCTAATGTCAATAGAGTAGGAAGTGGTCGTATCTTTTTTTGTCCACAGAACTCAACGAGGAGCAAAGGATTGGAGCGCAACTCGGAGCGTGCAAGGACAAATGTCAATTAAGAGGTACTTATGTTATCCTTCCTTCTCATGTATTAGTTTAGATAGATTTGAAAGGAAGTCAGTGTCCACGTTAAGAATTTTTCTGTCTAGGGTTAAGGTCAAGCTCTAGAGGTGATCTACCTATCCACAGGGAGATTTTCCTACAACACACGTTCCATGTCCTCTATTTCCTACTATGTCCTTGGACACTGTTCAGCAGTTAGCCTTGCTCCCATAGGAATTGGCACCTTCACATGTTTGCAATCCTGCATGTTGAAACGTTTCACAATTGTTTCAATATACTTTGTTTGGTTCAACCAGAGCTTTCTAGTTGCTCGATCCCTCTTAATCTCCATTCCCAGAATGAAGTTTGTTGCACTGAGATCCTTCATGTCGAATTTGGAGGATAGTTGCTTCTTCACTTCCTTTATTGCATCCATGTTGTTTCCAATCAGCAACATGTCGTCGACATACAATGCTACATATATGAAATTCCCATCTTCTTCTTTGGAATATATCCAGTGATCAACTTTGCTTCTCACAAACCCCAAAGTAAGGATGTATGTGTTAAACTTTTGGTAACATGTCCTTGCTGATTGATTTAGACCATAAAGGGATATTTTCAGTTTACACACCAAATATTTCTTTCCTTTTACTACAAATCCTTCAGGTTGTTTCATATAGATTTCCTCTTCTAGGTCCCTGTAATGTCCCCATTTTGGGACATTATAACATTACAATATTTCATAGTGTTATGCCTACCCGAGTAGCCAGATAGGGGTGACAAAGAGTTCGGGAGATACTGAGGGGTTTATTTGGGCCCGACTTGCATTGTTCATCATCAGGATCCATTCCACACAGCTTGGCTTTGGTTTCGTTGCATTTTGACGATTTCCGTAATTTTGAGTTATTATGGGTCATATCTTAATTAAATTCACTAAGAAGGTCATAATGGGCATATTACTTGGAGAAACCTCTTAGTGTAATAGCTCATCGGAATCGGGAAGAAGAGCACTACAGGATAAGATGGTGAGAAGTGAATTTCAGTGGCTGGAGAAGCCATAAGGATGGATAAAACACTTTTTAGAGGTAAAATGGTTAATTAATTAATTAATTAAGTGATTTGATCAAGGAATAATAAAATAAAGTAAAATTCACTTGGAGGGAAGAAGTCAACAGTGAATTAGGGTTTCAGCAGTGATTTAGGGTTTTAGAAGTCAAGGTTTCAATAGGGATTTAGGGTTTTGGAAAGCTATAAAGGAAGGGTCAGCGACCTAATTCATCATTATGCAGATTATGACTTGTCATTGAGGAGAAGAGGCTCATCTCAAGAGAGATAGTTCAGTGTATTCCAGGAGGAAGACACCAGTTGGCTGATTTCGGTGTTGAAAGACACACCCTAGTCATCGGGAATATCATCTAGGTCTTCCATCATTCTTCATTGATTCCGCAGTGCTCCCATATTTCGGGTATTACCTTTTAGTTGCTTATTTGTATTCCGGCTAAGATCCTTTTGTCTTTTGATCTAGCCGAGTGTTGTTATTTTATTCAACCATAGTTGCTTATTTGTATTTCGGCTAAGATCCTTGTCTGTTGATCTAGTCGAGTATTGTCAGTTTATTCATCTGCATTCAGCCATTTTGTAATCCACGGAGATATCATAATACAAACTTTGCAGTCCTTTGTCACAATTATTATTTGTATGATCATTTATATGATGTAAACCTTTGATCCTACACACACATAGGCAGCATTTCCTAGACTATCCAAGTCAAGAACATTACAGTGGTATCAGAGCTAGTTTTCCTGCCAGCCTAAGGGGAAAATCAGATAAGGATGTAGATACATCATTACCATCGAGTGGATTGACAAGAGCACATATGGAGCCTACACTCATTAGATGGAGGGAGCGTTGCTACAGTTGCAAAGTTCCTTGGAAGCCAAATCACCGATGCAGGGGTAAAGGGAAGGTGCACTATGACAATGAGGATGAAGAGATGCATGTAAATGCAACCATAGATGCCTATTTAGAGAAGTCTGATAAGGGTAGTGAGTCTTGCGCATCTGAGGGACATTTGGAGGGACAGGATGATATCGCATATCCTTCATCTTCCCCATCAGGTAATGTTGAGGATTCAACACTTCAGCATAGTGGTGACACTTGTGAGGATTCATATGTGTTGGCACTTAAACATGATGAGCGTAGGAGGTTGGATGACCTACCGGTGGGTGTAGACATGGCTTCTAGGAAGTCATGTATGGAGAATGATGAGCTTCCTATAATGAGTGAACCACATTTTTCATCTTCTTAGTCACCTATGCTAGCTATGACACATGAGGATATCAGTGGCATTCTCGATATGGTAGAGGATCCTTGTGTGGGGATTGTACACAAGGAACATATGGATCTGCAGACCCAGGAGGAGAGGTATGGCTTGGAGATAGTTGACCTTACACATACCTATCAATATGAGGAGAGTGAATCACCACTCTTGGAGATTCCATTGATGGACCAAGTTGTGGAGAGTGACAGCTTGTTGGGACACTCACTCCCAAGATCGATCTACAGTGATGAGGATGCACTCCTTATTGGTCGGAATGACCATAGCACGTGTCTGGACACATCTGTATGGGATCCAGGCACAGATGATATTAGTAGGGTGAGTGCACAAGAGGATACAACTGCCCATACAAGATATGGTGTGATTCAGATAGGGGCCGCAGTTGGTGATGGCATGCAGTGGCATGCAGGAGGACTCAGTAGCACAGGGGACAGTGGGCAGTTCAGTGCCTTATATTTTGAGGAGTTTATTGTTGTGGATTCCATTTTTTACACTAGCAGTGAGAGGCATGAGGTAGCACCTTAGCAGGATTGTGACCAAGAGTCACGACACTTGGCAGGACAGTTGAGAGTCAGTGAGGGCATGATCATGGAAGCCACTAGATGCATTGATGATACACATGCATTGGTGACAGGTTATTGTTGGAGGGCCTCGATGGCACAAGATAGTTTAGATGGGGGAATTGTCATTGATGACTTCCATACACTCAGGCAGAGAGAGATTGTGATGAGGGTCGACTACCAGCAGTTGTTGATGGATAGGGATTACCTATTGGAGGTTGGCGAGATGTATCACAGGGAATTGAGGGAGCAGTAGGTTAAGGTGGACCGACTCACTCATGATTTGGTGATAACACGGAGATTCTTGGAAGGCACATAGAAAACCCTTCAGGAATCAGAGTCCATATCAGAGGAGCTCCTTGAGGAAACTAGACAAAAATCCACTACACCTATTTCAGCAGAGAGTCAGATATATCCCTCAACCACATTGCGAGAGGATGTTGGTGATTTAGCAGTGGAGCACTAGTTGAGGGAGGAGCATGAGGAGTACCCATGATCACTGATGAGTATGGAGAGATATGATCCAGAGATACATGAGGATATCCATAGGTCATAGAGACCACCCTTCACGAGGGGTGGTGAGACAGTTGGGCACACACGTACACATGGGGATTCCAGAGCTAGGGGAAATTTTGAGGACACTTCAATTTATGTTCCAGGATTGGTTGACCTTCATGTAGAGGATGACTTTGTAGTACACCCAGGATCCATGATGTTGTAGGTGTATACAAGAGATCACATGAGTATGCATGGGCACACAATGATGAGTGGTAGTTCACAGAGACATACAAAGGTGTACAGTGGGATTCAGGGGGATGCATTGGATGGCAGGGAGGAGATGTACTCAGTAGAGCATGGAGATCTCTCTCCCTTGCAACAGTATATAGATCTGGGAGATCACCTTCATCGTAGAAGTAGTTGCGTGAGTGATTATGGATGGAGAATGATTGACCCACAGTTGGTAGAGATACCTACTGTTGTACCCAATGGTTGGTGTCCAGTGATGAGTACAGGTGATTATTTACCATGGGTGTCGATGGATGAGATTTTGCTTAAGACCTTTGGATTGACCAAAGCATATGCTACTTTCCAGTCCTACAGTTGGTTGCAGATATTTATGATGGCCTTTCTCGATACTTTCATCATTGATAGCAGAACAGGGGGAGCTAGACAGTGGCAGGGGGCATGGATAGTTGGTAGGTCGAGACCACCTAACAGGAGTGTCTTGATTGCATACATCAAGATAGGGGTGGATCATTAGGTGCAGACAGTTGAGGCCTTGGGCATGATGGAGAGTATACTAGGCCATGGGACAAAGGATATCTTAGAGGTTGCTACATATTCAGACTCTCATTGGGATGACGGTGGAGTGATTTCGACAGTTACTGGTAGGGCACATCAACAGTTAGTGGGGATTGGAAGTGATGAACTTCCAAATTTGACATGGGATCCAGGAGTCCATTTGGTCAATAGTTTGTTTCATCTTATGAGGATCCAGGAGTGGAGGATCCAAAATGGATACTTTGATTAGACAGTCATGATCAGAGTAGAGCAGCATCAATATGATGGTCCATGTCAGAGACTAGCATGGGACCCTGGGATTACAGGGTTGGGCATTTCATTGACTGGTGGAGATGACTGGACCTTTGCAGGGGGAAGTCCCCTTGATTTTCCATTGAGTTTTAGTATTGGGGAGAGAACGTCATTGGTTGGTGATTCGTTGAGGTCTTGTAGTACCTCAGTATGGAAGCAACATGTTCAATCGGTGCGGGCCGTGTTGGGTTTGGTATGGTCTGGTAGGACAGACTCATTTCGGTTTGAGACCGTGTGTTATTTGCAAGAGACTTGTGGTAGTGATATGTTACAGGATTATATCTCACGAGGCATTGCAGTTCATATTTTGATATGGGATCCGGGGATTGGAATGCTTGGTAGTTCAACGTTTGATGGAGTTGAGTTTAGAGTAGAGTGGTTTCTCGGGGAGTTGACTGAGATTCTTTGGCCATTGATCATTCTACTCATCAAGAGCATGTGGGTGTCATGCATGGTGAGCACTTGGAGAGACCACATATTGAGGGGAGTCTACCTTGTGTCACACAGGTGGATATGGGACCCTGGTATCATTTGTAGTTAGATTCAGTTATTGCTTGAGGACAAGCAATCTTTCGGCAGGGAGGACTGTAATGTCCCCATTTTGGGACATTATAACATTACAACATTTCAGAGTGTTATGCCTACCCGAGTAGCCAGATAGGGGTGACAGAGAGTTTGGGAGATACTGAGGGGTTTATTTGGGCCCGACTTGCATTGTTCATCATTAGGATCCATTCCGCACAGCTTGGCTTTGGTTTCATTGCATTCTGACGATTTCCGTAATTTTGAGTTATTATGGGTCATATCTTAATTAAATTCACTAAGAAGTTCATAATGGGAATATTACTTGGAGAAACCTCTTAGTGTGATAGCTCATCGGAATCGGGAAGAAGAGCACTACAGGATAAGATGGTGAGAAGTGACTTTCAATGGCTGGAGAAGCCATAAGGATGGATAAGTCACTTTTTAGAGGTAAAATGGTTAATTAATTAATTAATTAAGTGATTTAATCAAGGAATAATAAAATAAAGTAAAAATCACTTGGAGGGAAGAAGTCAACAGTGAATTAGGGTTTCAGCAGTGATTTAGTGTTTTGGCAGTCAACAATGAATTAGGGTTTCAGCAGGGATTTAGGGTTTTGGAAAGCTATAAAGGAAGGGTCAGCGACCTAATTCATCAATATACAGATTATGACTTGTCATTGAGGAGAAGAGGCTCATCTCAGAAGAGATAGTTTAGTGTATTCCAGGAGGAAGACACCAGTTGGATGATTTCGATGTTGAAAGACACACCTAGTCGCCGGGAAGATCATCCAGGTCTTTCATCATTCTTCATTGATTCCACAGTGCTCCCATATTTTGGGTATTATCTTTTAGTTTCTTATTTGTATTCCGTCTAAGATCCTTTTGTCTTTTGATCTAGCCAAGTGTTGTTATTTTATTCAGTCATAGTTGCTTATTTGTATTCTGGCTAAGATCCTTTGTCTGTTGATCTAGTCGAGTATTGTCAGTTTATTCAGCCGCATTCGACCATTTTGCAATCCACAGAGATATCATAATACAAACTTTGTAGTCCTTTGTCGCGTTTATTATTTGTATGATCATTTATATGATGTAAACCTTTGATCCAACACACACATTAGCAGCGTTTCCTAGACTAGCCAAGTCAGGAACATTACAGTCCCTGTGTAGGAACGTTGTCTTCACATTCATTTTTTCTATCTCTAGATCAAATGTTACAGCTAGAGACATTAGTACTCTAATGGAAGTTAATTTTACAATAGGGGAAAAAATTTCACCAAAGTCAACTCCTTCGACTTGGGAATATCCTTTCACTACCAGTCAAGCTTTGAATTTCGCGACTTGACTTGTTGCATTCATCTTCTTATTGAATACCCATTTTCTACTGAAAAGATTTCTTCCACTAGGTAACTTGACTAAGCCCCATGTCTCATTCTTCTGCAAGGATTCCATCTCTTCGACCATGGGGTCCTTCCAGATTTTTCCCTCTACTGAGTCAATTGCCTCCCCGACCAACTTGGGCTCATCCTCGGTGGCAGTTAACACGAATGTGGAACGGAATTTGAGTGGACTATACCTTTCAACTGGTTTTCTTATTCATTTTAACCTCCTTACAACCGGGGTCGATTTTTCCACCTCTTCTTCTGATTCAGTTGACTCATCTGAATCTTCTTCTTAGTTCCTCAGTTCAAAATGCACCTTCTCTGGATTATTCTCGGTCTGAAAAATTTCTTCAGGATCAAACTTACTTTTGACTTCTCTGAATACCACAGCTTGATTGTACATTGTTTTCCTTCATGTAGGATCCCATAGCTTATATCCTTTCATTCCTTCTTTGTATCCAATGAAAATACACTTGAATTCCTTCTTTTCCAACTTGCTCATGTTTTCATTGGGAACATGCACAAATGCATCACAACCAAATACTTTGACATGTGAAATTGAAGGCTTCTTACCCGACCATACCTCATGTGGAATCGTTTCGACTAGTATCGACGAAGGAGACATATTCAATAGTTATTTTGCAGTTTCGATTGCCTCCACACAAAATTCTTGTGTGAGCCCAACACCACTGAGCATGTTCCTTGCCTTGTCCATCAATGTTTTGTTCATTCTCTCGGAAACTCTATTTTGTTGTGGGGTATATGTTGTGGTAATTTTGCATGATATTCCACACTGTTTGCAGAACCGATCAAATTCTTTTCCACAGAATTCACCACCATTGTCAATCCTTAGCACCTTAATCTTCTTATATGTTTGGTTTTCTATAAGTGATTTAAACTCTTTGAATTTCTCAAAAACCTCTAATTTTTTCCTTAGGAAATATATCCATGTCTTCCTGGAAAAATCATCTATGAAGGAAACATAATACATGGATCCACCAATTGAAGGTAATGAAACAAGGTCAAACACATCACTATGAACCAACTCTAGAATCCCATTTTCCCTTGTCGCTCTATATGGAAATCCCACCCAACTTCGTTTTCCATATACACAATGTCCAAAAAATTCAACTTCTAAATTGCATTCAAGAAAGTCTTCGACCATACCTTTGTTATTCATAGCTCGAAGTCCTTTTTCTCCTATGTGTCCCATCCTCTCGTGCCATAGCATGGTCGAGTGAACTTTTGATGACTTGTCAAGTCGGTTTTAATTGTCTCAACCCGAGTTGAGCCAAGTCGATTTGAATTCAATTCGACTTCAGGAACAATGATGTTGTTGTATCCAGTTGAGTCGACACTCCCTAGTAACTTGTATAGGGTTCCAATGAAAGATCCTTTCATCAAGACCATCGCACCTCTGACCATATTACATGAATCCTTCTGAAATAGAGTGTGCACCCCTGCATCACTCATCTTGTTGACATATATCAGGTTTCTTTCCAAATGATAAATGTGTAGCACACATGGAAGGGTTATACTCCTCCCATCCTGTAGTATTAGTCGAACTCTTCCTCATCCGATAATTTTGGTTGTTGAGTCATCCCCCAAGAACACTTCTCCTCCTTCATATTGTTCATATTCTCATAATCATTCTCTATGTGGTGTCATATGATAGGGTGCTCTTGATTTGATCAACCAAACATCTTGATTCGACTATGTATTGGTCGACACTAGGTACACATCCCCTCCCTTATCTGGAGTTGTCTTTCTCTCAGTCAATTGCTTCTCGTCAGATCCTATATTGAATTCCATCTCCTTTGACTTGCAATCCCTTTTGTAATGCCCAGATTTACCACATTTCCAACATCTTCTTGTTGATTGAACAAGGTATTTAGATCTACCCTTAAACTTAGACTTTATATCGGAGAATTTGCCTTTATCTTTGTCAATCAGTTGACCTATCACCACTAAAGCATCTTTGGTCGATCCTTCCATGTTATTCCTTCTCATTTCTTCTGATAGTAGAGATGCAACCACATCGTCTAGCGTTAATGTGGTTGTATTACTCCCTATATCCATGACTAAGCTATCACAAGAGTCTGGAAAAGAACATAATAGGATAATACATTTCTCCTCCTCGGTGATTTTAATATCCACAGAATATAACTGGCTTATAATGATATTAAACACATTTAAATGCTCAGTCACCAAATTGCCTTCACTCATCCTCAGAATATGTAATTTCTTTCTAAGAAACAACTTATTTACCATGGATTTCGACTGGTACAAGCTCCCCAACTTGCCCCACAATTTCTTGGTCAAATATTCACCTCAGACATTCAGCAATACCGAATATGAAATACAAAGTCGAATCATACTCATTGCTCTTCTCTTGAATTTATCACATTCTTTCATCCACATACCTATCGGCATGGTACTTGGACAGACTATTTTCCATTGTTCTCTATCTACAAGGAGATCTTCAATTTTAAGCTTCCAAAGCTCAAAATTCTAGCCATTGAACTTTTTTATCTATATTCTTGAGTTGTTCGCCATTCTTTAACACAATTCTTTAAATATTTCGGACTTACGACTCTTACTGAACCTAGGGTTTAGATTATATCCAAGGTTGATAAACCAATCTCTGATACCATATGTTAGGAAATGAGTACACTTCCACGCTAAACCTATCAGAAGAGAGGAAGAAAGATATAATCAAGAAATTAAATGACACAACAAATATAGAGTACACAGAGATTTTACCATGGAAACCCAAACCGAGAAAACCAACATTCCTTGAGCATTTTGCTCGCGTGTTGTCTTATTCATTTAGAATAAAAGGTTACATGTCTAACCTTGTTCCACATCTACGACACAATCGACATCATACCCTCTTGCTTACAGAAGAACAACCCTGTAGCCAATTTGGCTTACATCTACATGACTAGCAACCTCTATGATTATTAATTCTTGGAGATTAGTCATTCGTCATCTAAAGATTATCTTTTACAGCATTACAACACGCCTTCTTTATAGGCTTTATAGTAGGAAAAACCCTAAATAAAAGGCACCCAAAAACAGTTACAGATCCATGCAAATCATTAGCTGCAAATCCCACGAATCTCAAGATGCTATTACAGTCAACTACCAAGTGGTGTTACCAGTAGACTACCAGTCGACCTTCATCCGGTATTCATTTGGTGTCCACACGCTCTCCTATCAACCTCTTGTCAATTGACCTCTTCGAATTGTTGTGAATGTATTTACCACGTCGAACCAGCTCGACTTCGAATTTACCCGGTCGAACCACCTCAACCTTCAACTTGTTGTTGATCCACCTTGAATGGAATTTCACTACAAATAATATAACAACCCAACAATTTCACACCTTGAGATTTTGCAGAGACAGTGGAGACATACAAAAGTAGCTTAGGTAAAAGTTTCAGAATCAGATTTTTAAAACTAGATATGTGGCATGTTGTACAAGTTCGTTCTTAGGAAGAGGCACAAAACAAAAATCTTTGGGAAATTTCCATTTGGAAATTTAAATTTTGGTTAGACCTGGTAAAGGAAAGTGTAGTGAGTAGACCTGGTGAAGGAAAAAACAATGATTAGACCTGGTAAAGGTAGAAGCAGTGAGAAAACCTAGTGAAGGAATCAATAGTAAGCAAACTCGGTCAAGGTTAGTGCAAATCAAATATTGGTGTCTCTTGTTAAGTTGGTGCTTAGCGATGGAGATTGGTGTCTCCAATAGATTGGTGTCTATGAATATCTGTAAGAGATTGGTGTCTCTTTCTAAATTTGTGCTTAGCGGTGGGGATTGGTGTCTCCAGTAGATTGGTGTCTATGAAGATCTAAAAGAGAGTGGTGTCTCTTTCTAAGTTGGTGCTTAGCGGTGGGGATTGGTGTCTATGAAGATATGTAAGAGTAGGTTCGTTCCTACCAGGATTTTTACCAATGGGGATTGGTGTATCTGGTAGGTTAGTGCCTACAAATATTTGTAACAGTAGGTTGGTGCCTACAAATAATTATAAAGAGAAGTTTTGTTGTTTTCTCTAGAAAGGGTTTCCACGTAAATTTTGTGTTCCATGATGTGATTGTTGATGAATGTTTGAAAAAGTAAATAATTGTCGTATACCGATTCACCCCCCATCCTCTCAGTATAAGTGTGTGCTCAACAATGGGGCTTTCAATATACCCTAGGGTACATGAAATATCAAACTCATGAATAGATAATGTCTACTACAATACTACTCACTATGTACAAATAGACATGTACAAGGGAATCCTACGATAACAGCACAACATTCTTTGCATGTATGCTTCCCAACAACAATTTTACCCACTAAACAACATATCTTTTTGTTTATAGATGTAGGTGCATCGCTCTCTCTCTCTCTCTCTCTCTCTCTCTCTCTCTCTCTATATATATATATATATATACACACACACACACACACACACACACTCAAAACCCTTGTAAAGCTCTAATTTGGGGCCTTCTTTGCTAATCGACCTTGCACCTAATGTAAATTTCATTTCATTGTACTCTAAGTATAGAATTTTGTAATTTAATATCTTTATATGTTTGCTTTAGGCTCCCACAAGTCTCATTCAATTTCAAGTCTTCGAGAAGAAGTCGAGTCCAAGCTATTAAAACCTTTTGTTTTTGGTTTCTTTCAGGTGAGTAAATTTGTATGGATTTCCACTTCACCAATATTTACCTAAAGATATGAAGTTTGTCCTAAAATAACAGGGTATGTATTTTGTCCAATTTCACAAGTGGCACTCAATTTGGACTTAGCAATCTTCAGATATAACAGTTTTATTGAAACCACATGTTTAAGCCTAATTTAAGGACTAGACAAAATCCTAACTTGTATATCCTAACTCCAAAAATAAGTACAACCAGATTCTAAAAAAATTACCCAATGTACTTCTTTCTTTCCTCTATTAACCCTTAAATATCTATGCAATTCCAATTATCCAAAAAATAGTTAGAGAAAAAAAGGCAAGGCGGTTCATCTTAAGGAGCCAAACAAAGGATCATCGATTGTAATACCAAATGTTATGGACCAAATAAAAAAATAAGCATAAAAAAGAATCAGGTTACTAATGTCGTGTCTACAAATCATTTGAAAGAGTGAATGAAAAAGAAGTATCTTCAATGGGGCAACCTCCTATTACAAGATATAAAATGCATAAGATAAAATGATCATTTAATTGGCTCTCATTAATGCATATAAAGGAGATAAAAAGGACTAGAAAACAATAATAAGCCAACATACATATAATTAATGTAATGATAATGAATGAGGGTTATGTTCAGGGGCTTAATAATGCAATTTGAACATCAGATATTTGTTTAATGCTAACATATTTATAAGGTCATCTAGCATAGGTTATTAAGCACACACTTAATAGTCCATCACATTAAAACACATTTTTTGGGTTTAAGTGTATATCCTTTAAATAATCTATATTAACATTAAGGATTACAACTAAGAGAACTAATCATCACTCCTAAATAAATAATTTCCGATCATTAGTAAGATTAACCTAGCAAGATGTTAAGTACAAAGAATTTCTAGGAATGATAAGCTTGATTAATACAACTTAGAATAATGATTTCAACAGCTTAGAATAATGATTTCAACAACATTGAATAACGAGTTCAATAACAAATTCAACAACATATTGTTATCTCAAAATTGTCTTGCATTTAATATATATTAGTTGTTAACCCAAGGTTATAATTAAATAACCAATTAATGTTTGCCATACATCTTGATATATGTAAACAATATGTTTACATCCTAATTGGATCCCATTAGTTAGTTATCAATCCTTCAAAGTCAAGGATCCTAAATAACTCAAATCTTGTCAATGTCTCATTTTTAATGTCACTTTTACTATATTATTGACCCGTGAACTTGGTATTTAACACTAACGAAATGCCTTTAGCTCTAACAAAAATATCATATACTCATTAGTTCCATCACAAAAAGGTTCTCAATAGTTATCCTACAAACATGTTCTCAAAAGTTATCCTGATTAAGAGGAAAATTACTTATAACAAGGTGGGCACTTAGGGGTTAGAGTGGTGATGGATTTCCAATACACAACTTTTATAAATTATACTTCCTCCTCTTCTCTAAATTTTATAAATTATACTTCCTCTTCTCTAAATTAATTTTAGAGAGTAAATAGAAGTTGTTAGGATCGTCTTTAATTTAGAGAGTAAATAGAAGTTGTTAGGATCGTCTTTATCTAACTATAAGGAATATCATAAAAGTAAATTTTGTGAGATAGATAAGTTTGAGGTGTCAATTTATTGTAGCTAGATAGTGCTTATAATTGTAATTTATATGGAGTGGAAAACTCTCATTCTTTTTGTGTTTTACCTACTCTATGGTTATCCCTTTTAGGGGTGTTTATAAGGGTTTCCCATTCTCATTCATCTTTTAACAAGGGTTGTATGGCAACGCAATCCCTGCCGAGTTAGTTGGGAAATACAAGTTGAACAATGAAACTTAATATAACTAAATGCACAAGTAATGAATATTTTTTGTCAAAAGACAATAATTGAGCGTTGTTTGTTATTCAAAATGTATTGAAAGACATGAAGGGAGTAATAATACTTCAATTCTATCAACCAATTAGAAATGAGAAACACAAATATTTTTATTATATCCAAAAATATATATTTGTTTTCCTATGTTAAACATTACATTGCATACACAAATTTATAGTAAAGGGCAAATTAATGTCGCATCAATGTCACATCAAAAGCAAACGCATTGCTATAGTCCCATGGCAGGGACTAATAAGGAAGAAGGTCAAGTTGTTGACAAATTTAACGTTAATTTTTGGCATGCCTTTTGAATTTAAGCTTTGTTTGTTATTTTGGAAAGTAAAAATAGTTTCATATTGATCAATTGAGTGCAAGTTGTACTAAAATAATTGGTGAAATTCATGTTGTCATTTATTTATGAACAACTTGCTAGAAGAATAGGGTTGGAGGGATTTTATTACAAGTTTAATTTTTATATATTGCTAGTAGATTGGGATTAGTGAGTTTGTTACAAGTTTAATTTTTACATGTTTTATAGGATTTTAGCTAAAGTTTGAGGAGCATGACTTAAAGTAAAAATGAAAGAAAATGTTTATGTAAAGATGTAAGAGGGAATAGTGAAGTGGATAAATTGTAGAAATCGTTAAAAAGGAGTGGATATAATGTTTTGGAGTGTGATAATGAATAAATATATGAAATATTATTATCGAGTGTTGTTCAAGGGGTGAAGAAGTAGGGTTGAAATTAGTGAAAAGAATCACATATCATCAGTCATTATCTCCGGTGTAATTTATTAATGAATGACCCATAATCCATGAGCATTAAATATAATTGAACAATTTCTCATGATATTGAATAGTCCACTAAATACTCATTACATCGGGACTAATACTCATGTGGTGAAGAAGTGAGATTGAAACTGAATTGAATCACATAGCATCAATCATCACCCCCAAGGCTTCCACCCAATAATAAGGACTTCTGAGGAAGGTCACCCATACCAAGGCTCATATGGCCCAAGCACACTTAACAATGGAGCTTCCCACATAGTCAAACCTACTTAGCCTACTACTTCATTTTCAAAACCTTAGCAAGTATTGTGTTTTTTGAACTATTCATTTAGAACTCCCTTTACTTTTTATTTAAGTAATGAGAGGATTTCACAGTCCAAGATATGAGATATCATTTTTGGGATTATCTGAAAAGATCAAGTCATTAATGCATGACCTGTAATCTATGTGCATTAGTTAGAACTGACCAATTTCTCATGATATTGACTATTCCATTTAGCACTGGTAGCATTGGATGATTCCCACAAGGGTAAAGAAGTGGGATTGAAATTAGAAAAATGACTCAAGTGAGCCTAACCATGGAGTTTTCCCCCATAGCTCACCTTACTGAGCTTACTACCTCATTCCAAAACCTTAGCAAGTATTGTGCTTTATGAACTATTAATTTAGAGCTCCCTTGACACTTTAGTTAAGCATTGAGAAGCTTTCACAATCCAACATATAAGATATATTTTCGGGCATTATCTGCGTAAAGTAAGTTATCAATGTAGAATTAACTAATTTCCTGTAATATTGAATAGTCCACCTAGCACTCATTGCATCAGGTAATGCTCATAAGGGTGGAGAAGTGGGATTGAAACTAGTGAAATGAGTCACATAGCCTCAATCATCACTTTTGAAACTTTCATTTCTCATTATATTGAATAGTCCAATTAGTACTCATTGCATTAGGTGTTGTTCATGGGGGTGGAGAAGTGGGATTGAACCTAGAAAATGAATCGCATAGCATCAATCATCGCCTCTAGCACTTGCACCCTATAACCAAGACTCCTCAAGAAGGTCACCAATCCAGAAAATCCTCTAAGTCAAACACTCTTAACCATGGAGTTTTTCCTAGTTATCAAGACTACTTAACTTACTACCCCATTTGCAAAATTGTAGCAAGTATTTTTAGATTATGAACTATTCACTTAGAAATTCCTTAACTCTCTATTTAGGCAGCAAGGGGCTTTCACAATCTAACATATGAGATGTCATTTTTTAGATTATTTGCATAGAGAGAATCATTAATCCATGACCCATAACCCATGAGCATTAGACATAACTAACCAATTTCTTATGATATTGAATAGTCCACATAGCACTTACCCAAGACTTTCCAAGAAGCTCACCCATCCCAAGATCCCTCAATCTCAAGCGTGCTTAACCTTGGAGTTTTCCACCATAGTCATGCTTACTTAGATTGCTACCCCACTTACAAAACCTTAGCAAGTATTGTGCCTTTCAAACTATTCATTTAGATCTCCCTTAACTCTTTATTTAAGCATGGAGAGGTTTTTGCT
>ML786735.1:552260-614880 GCA_009831015.1 Picea engelmannii | reverse complement strand
AACAATATAGGTGACGCAACAACATTATGTATGTGAGCTGATTTGAGATATTTATTGCATTGTGGTATAATACAAGGATTTAATTGGTATATTGAATGCTCTTATATCTCATGCATTTATTGAAGGAGTGATATTAGTCATTGTTTTTGTTTTAGCAATCATTGACTTCATCAATAATTGCATTTGATCATTTGCTCATGTATATATTTGATGATAGTCATTAAATTGTGAAGTACTAACCCACTGCAAGCATATATTCTAGTTTGTTTGTCTTGTCTCGCAAACAGGTGTCTTCCAGTGGAACAATATCTTCTTTGACTATCTCTATTGGCAGTAATCTGTGAAAGGGATTCTTGAACTTTGATCCATTATACTTTTAGCCCTTCATAAACCCAAATTGCTTAGGGACGTCTCCCTTGGACTAGCCATCCTAAATAGAAAGAGCTCCCCATCGAGGTGACAGTGGGTGGGGAAGCTCCAGTTACGTCGGTTTTAAGCCTTGACTCAAGTTGCCTAAACCCTTCCTACAAACCGTGCGATAACAAGACCGATATGATTGTAATAGGGTTGCTAATAAAAGGATGGGGTTGTTGTTGTTGCTAGAGTCATTGTTGTTATCATTCATGTTGTTAGCTTAGTTGAATCTTGAGATCTGGGTAAGAACCAGACTATCAATGTAATATAGTTTTGTATTCTTATAGAGTTGAAAAGAGAAAGGGACTAAGATAACCTTATCTCATACTTGTTGGGGAGTATCCTCTGATTACTTGTATATGTGACTTAAGCTGTGAGAAGAACCTGATATGTTAATACAATTGGAGACCCAAATTTTGAATATATCATGTGTATCTAGTCTTCTGAGTGTATTGAATGCTACTATGTATTATTGTTTATGTATAACATCCTTAATTGCTTCCTTTTGAATGGCAACGCAACTCTGTTTCTTCATTCTCAGTTAGGAAATGTTTAGAACTACCATAGGTTTAATCTATATTGCAAAAGACTAACATGAATCTTCATACTTCAGAGATTTGTCTAAGTATTCTCCTTACCCTTCCCTCTCTTTCTCGTCTTGGTTGCGCTTCGGGTGAGACTTCTTCCCTCCTGAGAAGATGAAAATGCTAGCACTCTAGAATAATTCGGTACCTTTTGTTGGTAACTTGAGAACGACCCTGGTCTGATCACTTTTGCGCCAAAAAATGGGTTATGTTGTTGTAAAGTTGAGAAAGACTTGGAAAACCCGATGACTTAGAAGAGCTTAGAAACTTAACCATTAAAGAAACGGAAGGCAGTAGAGAGATTCAGGATACTATACCTAGTCACACCTATAGTTCCTATAACCATCCACTAAAGTTGCAGAAAGTTAATATAGGGAGTCTAGAGCATCCTAAGATAGCTTCTATAGGAGATTATTGGGATGAGAAAACTATGAATGAAATACATAGCGTATTGCGGGAGTATGAGGACTTGTTTCCGAAAACATTATCATAACTGAAAGGTATAAAAGGAGCCATGGGAGAAATGAAAATCAAGTTGAAACCCAGCTCAAGACCTATGAATCACAGACCATATCGACTTAATCCTAGAATAAAAGAGAAGTTTAAGAAGGAAGTGGACAAAATGCTTATGGGAGGACTTATTTTCCCAATCGAAGAAGCAGAGTGGATTAGCCCCATAGTTATCCAGAGCAAGAAATATACAGAAGACATTTGGGTCTGTGTGGACTACAGAAGTCTGAATTATGCATGTGTGCATGATCTGTTTCCGACACCTTTCAGTGACGAAGTGTTAGATCAAGTTGCGGGAAAAGAATCTTATTCATTTACAGATGGATTCTCGGGATATCACCAAGTCGGAATCGCAGAGGAAGACAAGAAGAATACCACATTCATAACTGAATGGGGATCATTTTCATATAACGTAATTCCCTTTGGCTTAAACAATGCCCCTGTAGTCTTCTCTCGGATTGTAATAGCATCATTTCAAGAGTTCATCCACAAGTTTGTAGAAGTCTATATGGAAGATTGGACGGTATACATCATGTTAAAAGACCATGTAAGGATACTCCAATTAATGTTTGATAGATGTCATGAATTGTAGATATCTCTGAATCTAAGGAAGTGCATTTTATGTGTACCACATGGAAATCTATTAGGCCATATTGTATGTAGAGAAGGAGTCTTGGTAGACCCAGCTAAAGTTGTGGTCATTCTGAACATTCCGCCACCTACAAGTGCGATACTATTGCAATCTACACTGGGACATACAAGATATTACCGCAGGTTCATTAGAAGGTATAGAACTATCACTGCACCTTTAGAAAAAAATGTGAATAAGTCTGAACTATTTCGATGGACACTAGAGTGTGACAAAGCATTTGATATTCTCAAAGAAAAACTAAGTACTACACCTATCTTGATATTTCCCAATTGGAAAATTGAATTCCATGTACATGTGGATGCATCAGGTATTGTCGTGGGAGCCATTTTAGTGCAACCAGAGGAAGGAAATATGGACCACCCTATCTATTTTGCCAGCAAAAAACTTTCGCAAGTTGAACAAAACTACACAACTAACGAAAGGGAATATCTAGCTATGCTTTATGCATTACAAAAGTTTAGGCACTATTGGTTAGGCTCTCATTTCAAGTTTTTTACTGACCACTCTGCATTGAAGTACCTAATCAATAAACCAATACTGGAAGTAAGGATTTGCAGGTGGCTACTGCTTTTTCAAGAGTTTTCATTCAAAGTAATTATCAAACCAGGAAGATGCAATGTAGTTCCAGATCACCTTTCCAGGTTAGAGTCAAGGGAAAGTGGTGGAGCAGTGGATGATCATCTCCTAGATGCAAACATGTTCTGAATTGAGGCCATCTCGGAATATCTTGAAGACATTGATATCTTCCTCAGTATAGGGACTTGCTCAAAAACTTACTCTGCAACCCAAAAATGACATATGGTGGTTCGCGTAGCAGACTATCAACTGATAGTGGGACAGCTTTACAAATTGGGGCTAGACAACATCCTCAGAAGATGTGTCTTGAATCATGAAAGACAAGATATCCTGTGGGAATGTCACAGTGGAGTTGCGGGAGTACATGTTGGAAGTAAATCTATTGTACATAAGGTACTTCAAGATGGACTATGGTGGGCTATGTTATTTAAATATGCTAAAGAGTATGCTAGATATTGTGACACCTACCGAAGAGTAGGAAAGACATCACGCTGAGATGAATTACGCCTCCAGCCAGTTAGAGCACTTCAGGAATTTGAGAAGTGGGTTGTTGACTTTATTGGACCGATCAAACCCCCAACTAAGCACTCAAAGGCTAGATACATCATAACCGAAACTGATTACCTCACAATATGGGTTGAAGCAGAGGCGGTTCAATATTGTTTGACATATACAATTGTTAGATTTATCTTTGAGAATTTCATTACTCGTTTTGGATGCCCTAGAAGTTTGACCAGTAATCAAGGTAGTCACTTTATCAGCAGCACAATCACAACATTGACAACATAATTCCTTATACAACACCATAAGAGCAGTCCCTACCATCCACAAGCTAATGGTATGGTGGAGGCATTCAATAAAATCCTGGAAAGAGGACTGACAAAAGGATGTTGCGCAAACAGGGAATATTGGGATGATAGAGTTCGTCTTTTGGGCTTACAGGACTACCATGAATAATCTCCATAGGTATACTCCATTTCAGTTGGTTTATGGAAAAGAATTTGTTGTACCTACAAATTTTATCACCCCTAGTCTCTATATAGCACAGGATACACACATGACAGATGATTAATCACTTGCGCAAAGGATTGCAGACTTGCAGGAACTTGAGGAAGCAAGATTTATAGAAAATTTTCATCATAGAGTTTAGAAATTTAGACAGAAATCTTGGCAGGATAGGCACATTAAGGTAACATATTTGTGTAATGGGATAAGGTACTACTCTATGACAGCCAATATCAGAAGCATCCAGGAAAGTTGTGCATGCATTAGTTGGGTCCATTCATAGTGGCAAAAATTAGACACTCTGGTGTAGTGAAGCTAGTGCAACTGATGGTATCTTTCGACCAGGTTGGGTGAATGGTGCCCACTTGAAACCCTACATTTCTCATGATTGAGCCAAAGGACGGTTTCTCTAGTCCAAAGGAGCATGTACAGTAGTTAGATTTTAATTTTCTGTAATTTCTTTGATTTAGTTAATAAAGGCGGAGTGTGCATATTTGTGCCATGATATATGTTCCTTTTTCAGTCTAAGTGTTTCTTCTTTGCAGAAACGCTTCTTTGGTTGCCCAGGGTCAGAAGAGCCACCATTACAATGAATGAAGTCATTAATATGACGGGGACCCCCATTTTGGTCGGAGGGGAGGGCGACTCTGAATTGTATCACAACCCATGTGCCAGACACATCTCTTCCAGTCATACCCTTTATGGTAGCTACAATAACCCGTCAGAACGTTTCATTAAGCCATAAACGCGTGATACACGTAGATGTAATCAATATCCCTGTCGCGATTCTCAACCAATAAAATGGTAAGCCCCTCGTGTTTACCACGTCCCTGTCAGACCATTCATTAAAATCCAGGATCACCCTATAGATCTTAACCCATTATCAGTCTCGTCGGACACCTAATCCTAAGACTGTGTTTATGGCCTAATGATGAGTGTCTTTATGCACGAATACAGAGTTTTCCAGTTATCTATTTATAATACCCCATGAACTTGAGGAGTGAGACTCGCTATTTTTTGTTAGCTACCCTCTAGTTTTGAATTATCTTCACCTGAGCATACTCTAAGAGGTTTTTCACTCCCCGGTTGCAAACCTAACCCCAACTCACCCAGCTTACCAACATTTCACAGCCAACATGTTGAGAGCAACAGGAACCCGAAGTTAGGCTCCCAAAGAAGCAATTCCAGATGAGTCGTATGATCCCAGGATCGAGGTCATAGGTGATGTCAAGGGGAAGACTGAGCAAGTAAAAATCTTGGACCTTGACCTGATGGACCAAGTGTTGTTTCCGTAGATGAACATCATTGTGTTCTCGTACTTGGATCCAGATGCCATGGGAGGCATGAAATTTTTCCCCAAACTAGACTTCATCAACCTGCTCAATTCCACAATCATGCACCTCGGGGATTTACCAATCTTCGGGACCACTGGTGAGGTTGCGTGGTGTAAAAAAAATTTTATTAGTCGAGTGCATGACAGGAGCCTATGGCTCGACCAAAGATATCCAATTCATGCAGACGACATCCAACAGCTCACTGGATTATCCCTCGAGCATGAGGATGTGTCCAAAGGATTTCAAGGCCTAAGCAAGCACGAGAAGAGGAAGGGCGAAGTCAGCTTGTATGATAAATTTTGTACTCAAAGAGGAGGGCGAATGGCGAAGATTAACCCGATTATTCCAGAAACAGTCCAGACATCCGGCTATGTCATTGCGAGTAAGGTTATGTGTTCCTACTATAAGGGAAAATGCACCTTGGATGCTCTTTCAGTAGAAGAATTCTACGCAAATGGAGTTGTGTTCAATTGTTGCAACTACCTACTAGAGGAACTCCTAGTTGTGTATGAGGAAGCTCAGGAGAAAGGAGGAATGTTCACATATGGATACCTATTAGTAGCGTTCGCAATGTGGAAATGGAGGCCTCCCATAGGAACATAGTTGGCACCAGCAAAAAAAGGACATCTTGCGAAAATGTTTGAACTGTGGCATGTAAGGTCAGATCAGGAGAAAATGGAGTTCAATAATGAGGCCTTTTCAAAATGGTACAATCAGCGAATTGACTCAACTCAGCAGTGGCGCATACCATAGGAATTGTTAAATCTCAACACCTGGAACATCACTTTTGGCCTGAATTGCCACAATACCCTTGTCTGGACAAGGCACGCGAGGCCCGAGGACTTCCACTCAAGGTTTCTACCCTTCTACCTTGATGAGGGAGCATTTGACAAAGAGGTCATGTCATGGAACTGTGTCAAGCGCAACCCACGCAAGTCTGACATGCATTATCTCTTTCCACCAGAGCTGCTAAAGAAAAAGGGGTAGGAAGAAGGAGTGGGGTCGAGTTCCGACCTAGAAGAAAAGAAGCAGAAGGTCCAAATGCCATCAGACTCAGAAGAAGAAGAGGATGAGGAACCTCTGGAGCGAGAGAAGAGGACATTACCAGTATTTCTGCAGCTCCCAGATTCACATCCTAGTTGTTCCTTTCATAGGGGATATCTCCATCAAGAAACCCAGAACAGGAATTTCCCATGTAAAGGTCTTGAACCCACAACCAATATCCTCGGTTGTAGCTCGTACCAAAGCATTCACACGAGCTACCCAGACTGTGATCAACGTCACATATGATCATGATCTTGATGCCAGCACATTCTCAATTGTCATTATTGAACAAGCCCCATCACGACCACAAGAGACCATTGGTCCCTCCCAACCCACATCCCCTGAGCCAATGCAGCTGGATAACCCTGACCCTTGTGAGAATGTAGAAGAACCCATTACCTTGACCACTGAAGCCTTGAGTCAACTAGCCTCTCTATCGGTACCCATTTCGGTTAGCCTACCTTTGGCAGAGAGTCAGCAACAAGAAATTCCCTCAGTCACCCTAGAATCACAAGTTCCAATAACCCAAAGTCCTTTCTCAACAGTTTTTGTTGAGATTCTGATTCTCAGAAGTGAGACTCCAGTCGTTTCATTACATATAGGGATAGGAACACAGCCAGTTCAAACAAAACCCCAAACAACATCTGGACTAGTGGACTACCACTACAAGTTCGATTACCCTTGGACGCCACTACATTATCTAGCGACCTCGCTTAGTTGTTGACATTGTAGCTAGTGGGCATAATCAGAGCCTCAACTAAGCAATTGGAGCAAAGGATCCAGGAGGTCGAGAAATAATATGACTTCTGGAAGCAAGAAGGACTCCTGGTGCAGACACGAAGAACACAGGAGGAATACTTAAATATTTAGGCAAATCATAAAGTCGAGACGGTGAAGGAAAAGTTAACATGGGCTTGGACAACGATCAGAAAGACAACGACTCAGCTTCCATAATCCAGCACAACAAGTGATCTTGCATAGCAGGTCAAGTTAATTCAAATATCCTGGTTCGAGCTGGAAGAATGAGCAGAATATCTTGAAGTACAGTTGCAGGACAGTAAGCGAGAAGTCGAGCTACAACCCAAGAAGATACAAGAGCAACT
The DNA here is from genome assembly GCA_009831015.1 of Picea engelmannii. Taxonomy (NCBI): domain Eukaryota; kingdom Viridiplantae; phylum Streptophyta; class Pinopsida; order Pinales; family Pinaceae; genus Picea; species Picea engelmannii. The sequence continues at coordinate 607,658 of ML786735.1, read as the reverse complement.
AGAAAAGTGGTTTTGGAAGGAAACAATGTTAGAGCTACCTTGCATAAAAGGACTGCAGAGTGCACAACGATTTTCAAAGAGGCTAGTGATTTGATGGGAATCGTTTCGAGGTGCAACCAAACATTGGAGGTCCTGCGCTTGTAGATCCAATCGCTCAATGAATAAGCAGCCAGCACCCTGGATCCGCTGGAACATCAAGAAAAATTTGACAAGATCCAGCAGGCGGACAATGATCTAAATGCATTGTTTTAATCTCAAACAGTTGCTAAGAAATAACTAAGAGAGTTTCGACTTGTAGTTCAGGTAGCTTATCTACAGATGTAGCAAGTGGATGTCATAGTTGACTCGGAATGGAACTCTCTAGTTGCGACCAAGCCAAAAGAATGCATTATAGATGCCACCCAGCAGTTTGTTGTTGAAGCTTCACTACTTTTCAAAAAGTGGCAGGACAAAGTGGAAAACTTCCAAGTCATCAGGAAAAGAACCTTAGAACCAGTACCTGAGTTGGGCTCTTCATTTGAACAGGCAAAAGAATAAATCACTCAAATGGGAAGTGGAAGCAAGTTAGAGACAAAAGATAAAGGTAAAGAATGGGCCAACCCAGAGACCAAAGAAGAGCCAAATATTTGACTCGGGACGAGTCAAGGATTGTGGTCGGAGCCTCTTGGGCCCTTCATTTTGATGAATAGAAGTTGCACAAGTTATGTTGCAGCTTCAGTTTTTGGAAACAAAAGTTGCGCAAGCTGCTGAGGAGTTGGACAACATACTAAAGGAAAAAATAGAAAGTGGTTGGAAGGACAACGCAACATTAGTTTTGAAGAAAGAAGTTGCAACAAGATCAAGAAGAAGAGAGAACTCTCGGGTTCTCAACCATAAAACCTATATCGGACTATATATATGAGACCGATATGATTGTAGTAGGGTTTCTAATAAAAGGCTGGGTTTTTTTTTGTTGCTAGAGTCATTGTTGTTATCATTCATGTTGTTAGCTTAGTTGAATCTTGAGATCTGGGTAAGAACCAGATTGTCAATGTAATAGAGTTTTGTATTCTTGTAGAGTTGAAAAGAGAAAGGGACTAAGATAACATTATCTCATACTAATTGGGGAGTATCCTCTGATTACTTGTATATGTGACTCAAGTTGTGAGAAGAACCTGGTATGTTAATACAATTGGAGACCCAAATTTTGAATATATCATGTGTATCTAGTCTTTTGAATGTATTTAATGCTACTATGTATTATATTTTATGTCTGACATGCTTAATTACTTCCTTCTAGATGGAGATGAAACTCTGTTTCTTTATTCTCAGTTAGGAAATGTTCAGAACTATCACGGTTTTAATGTATCTTATGAAAGACTAACATGAATCTTAATACTTCAAAGATTTGTCTAAGTATTCTCTTTACCCTTCCCTCTCTTTCTCGTCTCGGTTGTGCTTCAGGTGAGACTTCTTCCCTCAGGGGAAGATTAAAATGCCAATGATCTATACTACTTTGATACCTTTTGTTGGTAACTTGAGAAGGACCCTGGTCTAATCACTTTTGCACCAACATCACCTAAGCACCAACTTAGTAGGATATTGTGTAGTCACCAACCTAATAGAGACATCAATTTCTTCACCTGAGCCCAATTTGTTGAAGCCCTTCGAAGTGGAGACAAATGCACTTGGATATGCTATGGGAGCAGTCTTGATGCAAAGAGGTAAGCCAATATTCTATTATTATGAAATTTTCCATGGTGGAGTCCTAAGCTACCCTACATATGACAAGGAACTCTATTCTTTGGTTCAAGCGATTAAGAAATGGAAGCACTATATGATGGGTAAGGAAACCATCATCCACACCCATCACCAACCATCGTAGACCTAGAGTAAGCTTCAAGAAACAAGACACTACAAATGGATGGGAACTTTATAGCAATTTCATTTTATCATCAAATATAAGAAGGGAAGTACTAATAAGTTGGCGGACATGATTTCAAGTCCACCCATAAGCGGTAAATTTTAAAATCTTATATTCATATGGAAATATTGATTACCATATGCTTCCAAAGACTCTTACAAGGATCTGGGAAAACCTCTTGCTCTTTCCCATATCTATTTTTCATTGAAGTTGAAATTATTGCATTTCATTTTCCTCTTGTATGGTTTAAAGAGTCGAGTCAAAACACCGTCAGTTTCACGACAACTCCTGTGAGGAATAACAGCCTAAAATCAAGTGCTAATTAAAATTTATCTAGCAACTTTTCTAGGGCTCTTCAAAACCATATTAACTTAGGTGTAGAGCTTTGTAATAGGATTGTGAGAATAACTTTCCAAAGCTGCAAAACAAACATAGAGATTTGAGTTAGGGAACAAAATCCAGTTGCTATATCACTGACTTTGGGAAGCCCTTCTAACACAAGGGTCAAGCATGAGGTCCGATTGGGCATGACAGAGTAATCAACCTTTCTTTTTTGGTCTTGGTGTTGACTGTCGATTGTACCCCCTCTGATTTGTTATAGTAGGTGCTACCATAGAGGCCATAATCTTTTAGACTTCCTACCCAAGGTGACAGCATAGGGAAAGTGGTGTTGTACCTCAGAGAAACGTTGCTTAGACTCACTCAAACTCCTTGGAGGGTTTCCCACTGCTCAGTGAGGTAGCTTGCACTAAGGCGTAAGTTCTTTAAGCAGGTTTTCAACGTAAATTTCCCACCCACTGAAACTCAACCCCTTCCTGCATTGATCATGTGATGTTGGATTCCATCATAAACTAGCGCTTCTATGGGAGAAGGTTTATTTGCATGCTTGACTCCTAAAGTAATTAGTGTGTGTTGTTTTATCCTTAGTTGGCTTTAGGATTGAGTCTGTGTCTAATGGAATCAATTCCACAGTCTTCCAACCAACATCGTGTCCTATTACCACCACTTTTTGGCATGTGTCATTTGACTCCAAAAATGCCCCTATAATGCCTAGATAGTATACCAATAGTAATAGAGCATAATACAAGTGTGTAAGATTAACATTATGGTAATCATTATGATATTACAGTGATACCAACATGATACTAGTAATGAAGTAGAAGCATTGTACTATTTAGTGTTACATCTTGATAGAACAGATTTGGTTTAGCTTATACGAATCTAAGAACATGCAAACCAATATGCCTTTGTGTTGTCCATCTCTACTGCAACCTGTCCCTACAACTTCTCAACTGAAGACAAAAATTATGCAAATCGAAAATAACTCATAACTGAAAACCATTCCCCAGTGCATACATTAGGCTTATGGAGTCATTATTATTGAAGACAAGAGGTGGCATATGCATTGGATGCTTATGGTTGGGTAGTGAGATATTGTTCATATGAAAACAATTCATTGGAACAGTTTTGTTTAAAAATAAGTGTTTTATCTATGCAATTTAATTATATATTTTGTATAGGACATTGGCTGACTGTTTCTCTCATTTGATGGTGTTATACAACATACAAGCAAACAGGTATTTTCCATATCTATCTTCATTGAGTGAGGGAAGTTCAAGTAGAATAGAGGAAAGTGAGACATCTAGTAAATCTAACAGGCAGAGATCAACTAGCGGTGAGAATATCAGAAGAAAATTCCATAGACACATGTCATTTTTTCTTATAAAAGGAGGATCATGTTCTTATGATCATGAGAGCATAGATGACATCGAGGTGCCCTTGAGGTACAAACATATAGTGAAACGATGGGTACCCAAGGATCTTCCTGAAATAAACATTGATTTGTGTGTAAATGAAAGGATATATCGGATTTCTCCATCGTCATTACATGGTTTGGGGCTATTTTCCATAAATGGAATAAAGATCTATTACGGCGGATTAACCGAATTGATTGAGTATGTCGGACCCTGTTATATCTACAAATATTGGATACGATTAGTCCAATATACAAAAAGAATGCAAAGATATGGCTTGGCTACAAATTATATATAGCTAAAAGACAATGATCAAAATAAAGGAGAAACTATTTATATTCACGGAAGGCCAAAAGCAGTGGGGAATATTGTAGGGTTTATAAATATTACATGACCCGCGACCACAAATAAGAAACCCAATTGTGTATTTGAGGGACGTGAAGGAAACCATGTAATTGTATGTGCAATAAAATCAATAGTTGTAGGGGAAGAGTTATTGATTGATTACAATTTGAATCGAATAGATACAGACGTTTTTATTATGGGGGTGGTACGCATACTATTTTACCCAACCTGTAACTAATGACTCTTATATTTTATGATTTTCATTATGTTCTTTAGTCACTCTTTACTTTCATGTTTTTAGCATGCCATGTTTTTGTCCCATGCGTATTCATGAACTAACTTTATTTCTCATACATTTGAATTTATTTCTCATGATCATGATCACGGTTATAATTTTACTGTAATGTGGCAGGTTGATCATGGTAAATCAATAGCCTCAAAACATGTAAACGAACAACAATTTTTGAATTGCATTTAATGTGCATTTTATCTCTGTGGCGATCGGTTATTTTATTTGTTTACATAACCGAAATAACATTTATTTTATTGAAATATGTAGTCAACGGGCCATGATGTTGATGATGATTCACTCGACGAAAGGGATTTGTATGCATCCCTGGACCCTATGGTATTAATAATAAAAAAAATATCAATAAAGCGAACAAGGAATTGGCTCACTTGTTAGACATTCTAGATCAAGCTCCTGAAGTTGAAGAAAGGATCAGAGAAGTTATGATAAGGCTTAACACATATAAGGTAATAACCATAATTTCAATTGGTTTTATTTTTATGTCTTAAGATCAATTATGAAATCTTGATTTTTAACTTTTACATTATCTAAACGAAAAAAGGTTTTCTTTCTTATATAGAGATTTTTGGATCATGTTAACCCCGACATACATGGTTTCAGTAGTAGTGGCGCTGCACAAACACCACAGGGTACCGACGCAATCCCTCATATACCTGCCAGGACGCGGCTATTTAGATCTCCACCTTCCACACCATTAGGTGGGAGCCACGAAACACACCCCTAGGAAGCCACACAGGTGATGGAGATGAGGCTAATGATTTGGCCAACTATATGGTTGATTTTCCTAAAGCAATACGTGTGACTAGCACAGGGACCCTTAACGAGACATTTATGGTAAACGAAAAAGGGATTCCATTAAAGCAAGTTAAAGTCCCAAGTAATTTTTAAAATATTAATTGTTTCATGTTCTCTATGTAGACAAACATAAATCATCTAAATTATCATTTTTAAATTAATAATCATATAATATTTTTGCATGCAGGGAACAACGATTTTTATAGGGCCTTAGAGAACAAGACGTTGCTGATTTTTGGGCCCACCATATGAGAGAGGTGGAATTCCCATAATTCCAACCTCGAAAAAGAATTGATGGATTATCTTGAAAGCCTTTTTGGTGTAATCACATTTAATAAAACCTTGGCCACCGCCGCAGCTGGCCAATATTTAAAATATACGCGGGAAACCTATAGGAAGCACTTGAAACAAAACGATAGGTATGGGCATCCTCTGATGATTCCATAGAGGGAGTGGAAGCCCCTCATTGAGGATGCAACCGAGAAGAAATTGACAGATGAAGGGAAAACACCCTCTGGTCCCACAAGGTAAATTACAATTTCAATTCAACACCTTTAATTTTTTTTAGATCTAAATAAAAGTGTGGTATATATTAACATACTTTAAACTTTTGATGATAGGTTGATTGAGACTTCAAAGGAAACAAAATAAAGGCTTGCCAAATGTGGCCAACACAGGCTAGGCCAGGGAAGCTACTTGAAGTTGCAGTCATGAATTGTAAGTACCCAAATATCTTATTTGTATCGCCTTCAAACTTTTAGGTAATTGAAGCCAATAACATTAAAAATACATACTCTTATGCAATGTAGGGTGATGATTTCAGTACTGAAACCGTAGAGGAAGACCTCCAATTTGGTTACAAGTACGGCTATAAAGTTGTAGTTGAACACCGGAAAAGTTTGGCGCAGTTACCAAGAATCACTTTGCGGGATAAGGTAAATAAAATTCAATCCACATTAACCTTTTATTATTAATATAATACATTCATGTTTGATATCATCGATAAATTTAATGTGTTACAACTTTGTTTTAATCAGGAAAGTTGCATTGTCAACCAACCCACTAGTATTGGAGAGTAGTGTGTTGATAGCGGTTTGCAACCAGAAGATGGTTCTCTCGTGCAGTCCCATTCTACTAGGGCGCAGCCCCACGATGGTGCTACGAATGAGGCACATGAAAGTAATATGGTTGTATTTTAATCATATACTTAATAATTTCGTAGTTATACATTTTGTACTTCTAAATTTTTTTACTTATACATTTATGATTTTCCTTATAAAGTTTTTGGTTTCAATGGCAGAGAATTTTGTACTTGAGGTTCATATAGTTGAAGAGGAGCACATAGGGGAAACCATTCCAACGGTGTCTACCAGTGCACTAGGTAAATAATGACATTGTAGGTGTTTTTTTTAATATTACTAAACTAGTTCAATGATATTTAAAAACTGGCCATCTAAATTTTATATTTTTTTTCTTTTGTAGGTGATGCCTCATCCAACAGCCTCCATTACCCTGTGATTACCTCGTGACTAGGTGTGCTCTGTATGAGAGGACGTAAGCACAATCAGATTTTGAAGAGCACCCAGAGAACGAAGACATTGATATTGATGAAATACTTGGGAATTTTAAAGCTAAGAAGAAGAGGTCGGCTAAAACTAAATGATGATGTACAATATTTTAATAACTATTTATAAAATCTATTTTCTATGAAATATTTTTTTGTACTCATGTTGGAAAAAAATGAAATATAGATGGTTAGTTCTTATGTTCAAAGAAAATTGAAATCAAACAACTTTGTAGTTATTTTAGCTTAGCCTTATTGCATAGATTTACAATCACATTCTATCAGTTTTGAATATTTTTAATGCATATTTTCTAGTAGAAAATAGATTGGGTATTGGGGAATTGAGAGTGATGTGAGAGGGGGGGAGGCCATAAGAGATTTTGCCTTCACGTGATTGGCTCTGTTCAATAGAGAATAATTTATTGGAGATGTTTAATCTAGGAGGAAACCTCCCTCAATCCAACGGAGCAACAACAAAGTCAATGTTGACTTCGTTGTTGCTACTTCAAATCAAGGGAGGTCATTTGATCCAATATTAGACATGTGGCTCCAATAAATTATTCTTGAAACCAAGAGGAGCTCATTCAGGTATGTTCTGACACTGTCATAAAAATGCATCTTAGAGTAAATAATGCGCTACAAATATGACTTGTATTGATTATGTAGATATTTACGGAGGTTGAGTGATTTTGGCAGGTACTTTAAGATCTTTCTTCATCAAGTTATGGAATCTCAGGATAAATAGAGGGTCATACATCTGAAGAGGAGCACGCGGGGGCAACCATTCCAACTGTGTCGACTAGTTCATCAGATCAGGTGTGATTGCTCCTTTCAGCATAGTTTACATAGCCATCAATTTTGGTTATGTTTAATGTCTATGAATTGTTATGTGATTATTTATAAATGCAGAGTTTTCTATGTGATAATTTATTGAGATATATCATTTATTTAGTACTTTTCATGTTCTCTATTTCTTCTATATATGTTCTATACCTCTTACAAGTTCTTCCACTTCTTAGTATCAAGCACATGAAACTCTTATAAAAAAGTTAGGACTTGGGAAAATATGCATAGGTAAGACTCAAACAACAAGGATAACTTCCATTTCTTAGTATCAAACACATTAAACTCTTATTGAAAATTTAAGACTTGGAAAAATAAAGCATAGAAATCATGTGAAATCATAGAAGTGATACTAGCTTACTAGATAAAAAATATTTCATCAAGATAAAAAAAAAACTTTCTTCTCTATCCAACTCTTTAGAAAGCTTCTCATACTCATGCCTTCTACCCAAGAACCTAGTGATGACAGAAGGAAGCTAGTATCCTTCACCCCAGACAACCTTATAATGTACTTTTGTTTAAGTCCCATTGAACTATTTTGGTCATTCGTTGGACATTAATAAATTTATATTATCATATCTTATCAAATGCATTCTCAATTTGACTTTTGCAATGATCTGTAGAAAATTATTTATCATTAATATTCTCCTCATCATTGTTTTATCAAGGCAATGATGTCAGATAGGTGGTGACATGATTAAAACTTTAAAATGCTTAGAATATCATTCTCATTGAAAACATTGTCTATGTGATAATCATTGTCTACGAAGTTACGAACCATTGTAACTAATCACATCATATATTCGTAAATAAATTAATAGTGGTAAGTGAATGGTAATAATTGTATGTACGACGTATGTGTGCAAGGCTAATAAAATAAAATGGAATCAAAAATAAACTATCATATATCCATCTTAAATCCTGGTTTCTTTAAGCTTTGAGATGTTTGCACCTATTTTTTGTTTCTCCCTATATGTGCTTAATAGATATGGGATTAAGATGGATCTATGCTAGTTAGCAACAATACTTGCATGTTGCATACCATAAATCTCAATCAGGTATAATAAGGTGGGATTTTTAAGACTTTATATGCCCTTTAATTTCATAGTCATTTATATTATAAATTCCAGTGATACAACCCGAAGTTCATATTAGAAAGTGACTAAGCTAAACAGAGACTTATTTAGTGTGTGGAAGCTAACTTTGATGGTTAATTCAATAGAAAAGTATAAGATGGGACCTAGGTATTTTTGCAGAGGAACATGAGTAACTCAAGAGAATTAGTGCAGTGATGTCCATGTTTTGAAGTACTATGTTTTTATTTGATGTCCCATGAGGGAAGATTCCCACAAGTTTCATGTGCGAAGAAGGAAATTATTGTTGTACATAAATATTAGGTGATTTTTGGAGCTAGCAAATGGATAGAATCAATGGAACATAGATGATGGTTATTATAAGGAGACGATGGTTATCAAATACTACAAGAACATTTTCATAATTCTCTCACTTTTCCCCAACTGATTATCTTTCATTGTTTCCACCTATGTGATTAATTACAAGGTTTATATGTTTATATGTTGAAGGGCAATTAACTATGTTTCATTTTGAACCCTGGCATTTTTTGAATATGCACTTTTTTAGTTCAAGAAACATAGAGCTTTAAATCATTTGTAAGATTAAACTTATATCATTGCAGATGAACTAAGAGCAGAGAGAAAGAAACAATTGAAGAAGAACAATGCATCCAAAATCAAATCTTTAGTTGAGGAGGTAAGATTTGCTTATGCATATCCAATTTCATAGACTATTCAAAAATATTGATTAAAGAATAGAGCATTTTAACTATAATTTTAGACTAATTCAGCCTTTTGATTTATCTTTTCTTTCAAAGATATTGGATAGATTGTTTTTCATCTAGAAAATGGTTTATTACCTGCAAAATCTTGAATGCAACTATTTTCTCCCTCTCTACAAATTAATGTATTGGGTGTTCTTTCTTATTTTAAAATTTTACAATGGTGAATCACTCCAATGTTTTGAGAATCATGACTAGCAATGAGCCATGATGAAGGGGAAATCCACAGGGTGGACTAAAATGTAATGTTAAAAAACTTTTGTTTCAAACACGTGTTCAATTGAACAACAATCATGCATATTGTTAGTCTCTAACCTTGTTTTTTATTGAGTGAGTGTCTGTAGTCCCTGTCCTCTCATTTTTCATATTTTTTTGTCAAAAACTTTGTTCTTACCTCTTGGCTTGGAAGATTATTTTTCAACTTTTATTGCACTTTTTAAATGATTTTTGAGGTTTTTAAATATTAGGATTTGGTATGATAATTTTTGTCACATCACTTGTCGTTTCATTATTTGAATTTTCAAATTTTTCCAAGTTAGAAAAGGCTCTACAAGAATAGCGTTATTCATGCAGCACCGAGAATAATCATGGTTTTGCATGCACCACCTTGCCCAGATCATGTCCTAACTTTTCAAATCATGATTAGAAGATCTACCTACTTTTTTATGATTTTGGGTTGCTATTTTTATGATAACATAATTATATGAAGGATTGAGTTGTACTCACCATACCTACATCAAATCAACACATCCGATCATCATGGATGAGCCATGATGAAGGGGAAATCCACAGGGTGGACTAAAATGTAATGTCCAAAAACCTTTGCTTCAAACACTTGTTCAATTGAACAACAATCATGCATATTGTTAGTCTCTAACCTTGTTTTTTATTGATTGAGTGTCCGTAGTCCCTGTCATCTCATTTTTCATAATTTTCTGTCAAAAACTATGTTTTTACCTCTTGGCTTGGAAGATTATTTTTCAATTTTTATTGCACTTTTTAAATGATTTTTGAGGTTTTTAAATATTAGGATTTGGTATGATAATTTTTGTCACATCACTTGTCATTTCATTATTTGAATTTTCAAAATTTTCCAAGTTAGAAAAGGCGCTACAAGAATATCGTTATTCCTGCAGCGTCGAGAATAATCATGGTTTTGCATGCACCACCCTGCCCAGATCGTGTCCTAACTTTTCAAATCATGATTAGAAGATCTGCCTACTTTTTTATGATCTATTTCGGGTTTTTATTTTTATGATAACATAATTATACGAAGGATTGAGTTGTACTCACCATACCTACATCAAATCAACACATCTGATCATCATGGATGAGCCATGATGAAGGGGAAATCCACGGGGGGGACTAAAATGTAATTCCAAAAAACTTTGTTTCAAACACTTTTTCAATTGAACAACAATCATGCATATTGTTAGTCTCTAACCTTGTTTTTTATTGAGTGAGTGTTTGTAGTCCCTGTCCTCTCATTTTTCATAATTTTCTGTCAAAAACTTTGTTTTTACCTCTTGGCTTGGAAGATTATTTTTCAATTTTTATTGCACTTTTTAAATGATTTGTGAGGTTTTTAAATATTAGGATTTGGTATGATAATTTTTGTCACATCACTTGTCATTTCATTATTTGAATTTTCAAATTTTGCCAATTTAGAAAAGGCGCTACAAGAATAGCACTATTCCTGCAGCGCCAAGAATAATCATGGTTTTGCATGCACCACCCTACCCAGATCGTGTCCTAACTTTTCAAATCATGATTAGAAGATCTGCTTACTTTTTTATGATCTATTTTGGGTTACTATTTTTATGATAACAAAATTATATGAAGGATTGAGTTGTACTCTCCATACCTACATCAAATCAACACATCCGATCATCATGAATAAAATCATCACCTTCCTATTTTAGTATGTTTGTTATTTTATGCAGGGATTGTAAACCAAGAAATAACTTATGGCTTTAAACATCTCTTGGGAATTGAGGATTTAACCATAAATCTTCTCCAAATTTTCTACAGGATCATATCAGCGGTATGGCACCCAAAAAGAGTGGTCAGATAATCAAACTAGATCCAGAAGGCATGGAATTTCTTGAAGCATTCCCTCAAATGGCACAGAAATTCAAGGATACTAGTTGGTTCAAATTTTTATCAACGTTCTAGGGGCATGATGAACAGATCTCATTGGTGTTTGCACAAAATTTTGATAGCTTCGAATCTATGGTTGGAAAACTTCGGATGCATGTGACAGAACATTCTATTGTTAAAGCTTGTAGATTACCAGTGTATGGAGAAAGATGGTGGAAAAAGGAGAATGTGTTCATGGAATTTGTAAATCATATTCTAATTCCAGAGAAGCAATACCTTAACTGGAGCAAGGGTATACCACACAACTGGGTAAGGAAAGAATGGCGCACTGCCTTGCTAATTATCCACAGGTACATTACATGTGAAGGCAGGTTTTCCTTGGTTTATCTCTATCATATCAGACTATTGATTCATACAAATGGTAAGTATCCTCTTAACTTACCCTATTTTCTATTAAAAAGTTTATCCAAGATGTCTAAGAGGGTCCAATCCCATCCTGATACAGAAAAAAAGTAGTCTCTTTCATCATGGTTTAATTAGAATATTAGTAGTATCCTCCTTAAATGAAGTACAAAGATCCTGGGATTGGTTAATCTAGTCTTTAAAACCGGACTTACAGTCAACTAAATCCAAAATTGTCAACGGGAAGAAATCATCCAAATAGAAACAGACTCCTCAAGCCCCTGAAGTCTTAATAAAAGAAGAGTCACCTGCAGCTAGGTTAACTCGGGATAGCAAGAGAAAATTGCAAAATCAGCAAACTATTGGGGATTTTCCTATAGGTGAAGACCATGAGAAATGTACCACTAGTTGAAGTAAGAAGCCTAAAATGAATGAATACAATGACATCTATCTTGATCCATATATAAAGAGGGAAATTGATGGATACGAGGATTACACTACAAGCCCAGTTCAGACTCCAATCAAATAGAAACAACAATCTACAAGTAAGAAGAATGCAAAGGGTAAAAAACAAAGCAAAAAGAAAACACATGTATCTAAATTCCCTAGGAGGAATTCCACTAGAGCTACCAATAAATTTAGATTGAATTCAAAAGAAATGTTTCATCCTTCCATCAAGAAGGAGAATCTTATAATTATAGAAGATCATTTAGAGGATTCTAAGAAGGGGATCAAAAAACAGGCAGTGACATCTTCTTTACACAGAACTGAGAAAGAATTTGAGTACTTGAAGAAGAAAAAAGAAAAGGGAAAGCAGATTGCAGAGTACTCCAAAAGACCTGTGACCAAAGCAACCACAAAATCAGCTTCAATATTTAAATCTGTGTTTAAAGGTACAGATGTAGTTTATGATGACATAGATGATCTTTTTGCAGAACCAGACCAGATGCAAGACCTTTCAGAGACCAGAGATTCTGATAGCACTAAGGATGAAGATCTTAGTTCTAGACTATCTTCAAAATATGTGATTAAATTATGAAAACCTCAAGCTACTATAGATCTGAATTTACCTGCCCCTGTAGAGGAATATCCAGAATTTAAAGTTAAAGAAAGGAAGGAAAAAGACAGAGTAAAGGAGATGCAAAGTATGATAAATCAATTGAAGAAAGAGAAAGATTTGGTTGAGCAATGGAATGCCAAATAGCAAGAAAAGATACAAGATTTTAAAAGGAAAAGAAAAGAACAGAAGGCACTGCTTAAAGAGGTAAGAGAATCTAATTTCAGGCTATATTGGCATAATGTTGTGTTAACAACCAAGCTTAAACAAAGAGACACCAGGGCTAGTGCATTCATCATACCATGATGGTTCATGAAGAATTTTTCTTCAATTTTGATTGTTCAATTATTTCTCAGGAAGTAAAGATGAACAGTTTGATTCCTAATGTTTGGATCAAATGAAACTTTTTATATCTCGGATGGAACAACTCAACAATTTATGGTTCCAATTTTTGTGGGATTTGCCACTATTTGTAAAGCTATTTCCTAATATATATTTGGATTGGCTATTGAGCCCTCTACTATATAGGCATTATAAGTGCTCGTTAGAGCTCAGTTTCCTAGGAAATAGGCATTGACAAGATCCTATTACAAAATTGTAAACTAGAAAATAGGATCTACAGGAATACTCTGTGTACTTTAAATAGACACAAGAAAGATTGTATGAGGGTCGATAAGTTGGGCATTTAGGGACCTTTTTGTAAAATCCAATGTAAGACAACTTATATTCCATATTGATACTAAATGGAAAAGGTATGTTGATGGTCAGATTTTCTTTCATATCTTATTTTATTTATTTTCTTACTTGAAGTCATTTATTCTGTTGCAATGCATTTGATTTCTTGATTTTAAGGAACATAGTGAAAATTTTGTTTTTTTTGTTTATTATCAAGGTTGTCGTCAAGTACATGTTCTTGCTTCTCAATGATATTTTGAAATAAGAAATCTATATGGAGTTGACAAATTAGATACTCTCATATATTCCCTTCTTTATTTACATTATTGTCGGATCTATTATTGTGAATACCATTTACTAAATCAATAGGATGTGTTATCCCCCACTTTCAGGGATAAATACGAGATCATGTCTCGAGGCCCACAGGTCCTAGACATGGAGTACCAAGAGCAGGATTGACTTTAGCATGGCCCTGGAGGGCCCACCTTTTCTTTCTTCCAGCATCTTTATCTTGTCAGCAGCAGCAACATCCATCACCATCAGCTTGGTCCTGTGTCAGAGAAGGTTCTTGCTCCATGAGGTAATTAGTCCAGGTATCATGGTATGTGTCACTTTGATCATCAAAACCATTGAATGTATGCATCTGATTCCTTTTATTTCTAACAACTGCCTGGATCTTACACTTGCCCACTTGACCATGTTTGGGGGGATTGACAGGGTGCCCTAGCAAGCTTGTGTCTATAGGTTTTGGTTTGCCACTAGGGGGATTTATGAAAAGCCATCGCCCGCTCCCATCATAGCACCACTGTTTCATCTTGTTTCCCACTCACTTATCCCATTCCACTTGTCCAGGAACTGGGTTGACCTATTTTCAGGACTGCACCTTATCTCGTGGGAAGAAGGGGCTAAAGGCCTAGAAGGTAAAAGAAAGTTGGTAAAAGATAAAAGCCTAAAAAAATGAAACCTCGAGATGCTTCGCCCAGGGATCCCTGAGAAATCAATAAAAGGATTCTCAACAAGAAACAAGAGGGACCCGAAAAAATAATAAAACAAGACCTAATCAGAGGATAGTGGGTCTCATCACGAGCCAACCTATTATTTCCATGGGTACCTAGCAGTATGACATGGCCACCAGTTGGTTACCATGCTAGGGTAGTGACTCTCGGTTGCATGACCAAGGGAAAGGGGGTCTCATCACGAGCTAGACTTCTCATTTCTGTGAAAGTACTTGTGGGTAACGCTACCACCACTGGTCACCACGCAGGGCAGTGTCCCCTAATTAGCTCTTGAACACAAAAAAAGGAAAAGAAATAAAAGATAAAAGAATGAAAAGAATAAGAATAAAAGGCAAGAATGGACTTGGAAAAAATGCATCTAGGACAGGTACAGCTCGCCTTCTAACAAAGGCACCCACAGATAACATTTTGTGCATCCTTGGCCCTCATTGCACCAGATGCTTGGACTTCCCCTGACCACATCACCCACTGACATGGCTTGGATGAGGTCTCTTTCGGGAACTTCCCTCTTCCAGTGGACACTAGCCCAATAGGATGGCTTGTCCTTTTCTCCAGATTTGTATTGTAGGCTTGTGTAACGTCTTTGAGCTGTTAACTGATGTATTAGAGATTTTATGCACATGTTTAATAATATTGATGATGATATGTGATTGACATTGCTATGATCCCTGTGATTGATGAGCCCATGGAGGGCATAGCTTTTGATATGCATGACCATGCCCGATGGATAGGTACCATTTTGGACTGGTACACATGGGGAGATGATCAGTTCGGACCTCCATGGGGCTGAAGAGCCCATCAGGTAGATGATGAGACCCCATCTGGGGGCAGAGAAAGATCAGAGATGGATCAGGGGCTTTGCACCAGAGAAGGAGAGGACATTCCATCAGAGGCACTTTGGCAGAGCTTGACCTAGGGGGATTGACCCTCTTTCAGTGGAACATTGGCCTTGGAAGGCCTAGGACGTCACCCTTGATGACCATGATGTCATCTAGCCTATTAGACGTCTTGGGAGGTAGATTAGGCAGTATTGGCATGTGTGGCATGATGGAGGAGCCCAAGGAGGATTAACATTTTGCTCCAAGATGCCCCATTTTTCCTAAAAGGGGCTAATGTCTCCTTTGGAGGGGCTTCATGTCTCTTTTCAACTTGATTAGGGTTTTAATTTGACAATTTAATATAAAAAATTATGATTTTAGTATTTTGGCCTTGTCGGCCTTTTACATGAACTAAAATGTAAAATTAGGTCATGGAATGGTATAAATGAAGGATTTTCACCTTCATTTTTTCATAACAACTTACTCACTTCATAAGGAGGTCTAAAATTTGTGCCCTCTCTTGGGTTATTGGCTGATTTAGTGATGTGCACTTGTTGAAGGAGGATTATTTTGGCATGTTTTGGCATTTCTCTTGATGGAAGGTGTTACAACTAGGGTTTGCAATGATATTTCTTGGTGATATGTAAGTATTTTTCTGCAAAAATTCTTGAATGAATGGTTGTAGTTTCATTTCTTGCATATGTTTATGATTTTGCTAAAAAAAAAACCTAGGTGACAAGCACACAAGTAGGTCCTTGTCTCATGTCCCCATTGAGAGAAACTTTCAGCCATTTTTGAAGCAGGAGAGAGCCTAGCCGTAGTTACACTCTCTTTCTCTCTTCACCTTTTCTAGCCATACCTTTACAAGCTAAGAAGAAGGAGACGCCTTGAATCCTAGGATTTCTACACTTTGGGGCCGATTTCTCTAGGGTTTGCTAGTAGAGCCTTGTTGTTGCAACACTTTGCTTCACCAAACCCTCTTGTCTTAGTTTATGTTATCTTTCAGCTAGTTGTTTTTTTCCATTGAGTTAAGGAAGGAGGAGAGAGCACCGAGGCCTAGTTCACCTACACCGAAGTGAGCCTCTCTCCCCTAGGGTTTTGAATTTGAGGCCTTGCCTTAGAAACACCTCAAAGCTTCTCCCTCTAGTCCTTGGTCGTTTTGACTTTTGCCTCCTTTAGCTCTTGTGTCCTTCACTATTGACTCCATTTAACCCTAAGGCACTGATAGATAGACCTAATATGTTGGAGTGAACCTAATCAAAACTACTTTTAAAATCTTGAATCAAAACCCTAACTTCACTAACCCTAGCCTAAACTAACCTTCTAACCCTATATGTTGTCGTCATCTTTAGTCATAATAGCATTGGTGCAGCAAAAGTTTTACTTTATAAGCAAATTTGAATGGTGATTAAAGGCACTAGTTGAATGAAGTGTTGATGTATTGCATTGAATGCCACATTGTTCCAGCATTTATTGAAGAAGTGATATTATTTTCATAGTTATTTTATAAACATTGACTTCGTCAATATTTATTGTCAAATTGCTTATATTTTTATCAGATAGTCATTAATTTACATGAAGTATTAACCCATTGATCAAAGCTTGCATATATCAGTTTATTGTTGCTTTGTCTCAGGCAGGTGTATCTCTTTGGGGAGTTTTACTTTATTGGCATTTGGCCAGACTATCTGCTCGGTGATGACTTGTGAGGGGGGAATAACTACTTTATCTTGTAATCCTTTGCCTTCTCAGAACTCAAGGTCACCGAGGACGTCTCCCTTGGGCCTTACCACCCTAAATAGAAATAACCATCCCATTATGGTGACATTGGGTGGGATTGGTTCCTGTTACGCTAGTTTGAACTTCAAACCTCAAGCCTTTTATCCTTGCTACAAACTGTGCGAAAACATTTTGGCACCATTGTCGAGGAACACTGAGTCAATTCTCCTCAAAGATGACACTTTTTGGTAAGCCTTACCTCTAGAGTTTCCATCTTTCAAGCTTACTTGGCGACTCCACTAGGGTGTTTTCCCTTTTTCTTTGATACTTTCAAGTAAATTATCTGGCGACTCCACCAATGACGACCTATAGAGGGCGACAGTACTCAAACCCCTCTACTGTGGCAACTGTCACCCTGACAAACCCTACTCCTCCACTGGACCCACACAAGTGGTCTCACCCAGAAGCCCAAAGATGCCAATTCCTGGTTGCCACTCTTCTCAGGAAGAGGGGTTCCTGGTAACTCACATTGGGCCCGGTTTTGTGACAGCTTCGACTTTCATCAAACCGGTCACGAACACCCTGATGTCTTTATGAGACTTTTTGCAAGCTCTCTTATAGAGGATGCCAAGATTTGGATCAATGCTTACCCGAAAGGAAGCATAAATAATCTTGAAGAGCTCCAAAAGGATTTCAAAATAAGGTTGTGCAATGATGAACACACACAAAACTCATATTCTCAATACCTTGATATTTGCAAGGCTTCATGTGAGGGCGTTAGGGATTTCAGTGATAGGTTCAATATTCTCCTCAAAAAGGTCCAACCCAAACTAAGCTCAGAAGAAGTTATCCTCGAAGACTACTTAATCTCTTTGGAAGGGATCATGTAGTTCACCTTCAGAGACCAGTCACCCTCAACCCTAGAAGAAGCACAAGATTTAGCCTATCAAATTGAGTGGAATCTTGAATTTGAGGACTACATCTGTCAGGTTAACCTCTCACGCAGTAATGACTCTTGGGATCCTAGTGATGATTTTGTCACTGAGCCTAACTTCCCAAAAGTTTTTCAAGTTGAAACCACACCTCCCAAGAGGAAATGGATCTTTTCCCATATACGGGATGTCCCTCTCCAGGAACTTTCCAAAGAAATTGAACCTTCTGAGGACAAGAAAGAGGAGATTGAAATCTCTCCCCCACTAACCTTTGAGCATGATTCTCTCGAATAGTTTCCTCTCTTTATCCACCAAGTAGAAAACTCTATTTCAAAGAGCAATGAGGTCACGCCTTTCTATGTCACTCTCCAAGTCAATAGCTCCCTCCTCTGTAATTGTGTTTGGCACCCAAATGCTACAACCAACATTATGACGAAGGAAATCATGCATCGATTTGGTTTGAGCCTTTCACGACCAAATACCAAAGGTGGTTTTGCAAAGGGGATCATCAAGGATCTAGAGGTTGCCTTTGACTCCTGCCCTAGTGCTCCTTTCTTTAGAGATGTGATGGTCGTAGACGCCTTGAACAATTTAGGTATCATCCTCCACAAGAGCCTCATAAAGTTCTTAGCCAGAAGTTTACAGGAAAAGGGGTCTAAAGTAACCATCCCTCATCCCGAAGGAGGATTCTTCACCCTCCACAATGAACCTTTCATAGGCTCCCCAATCGAAACCCCTGATGAGTTGGGTGACCAACTCTTGTGGATCAACAGTGATGTCAATAATTGGTTTGTCCAGGAAGGAAAGCTAGATATTGAAACCATTGAAGAATCCGAGGGAATTTGGACTTTGGAATTTGATGGATCTCACTCAAGCTCCAGATTAGGTGTTGGAATTGTCTTGACAGCCCCTTCTAGTGAAGCCTTTTACCACTCGTATAGGCTAGAATACCATTTCACCAACAACATTGTTGAGTATGAGCCTTTGATCCTTGGTTTCGGCTTAGCAATTGACAAAGGTGTCACACACCTGAAGGCAAAAGGAGACTCATACCTCATAGTATCATAAGTAGTGATGAAATTTACTACAAAAAATGAGAAGTTGAAGAAGTACCGAGACTTAGCTCAATCCCTTTCAAAATCCTTTAAGATAGTGTCTCTTGAAGCCATTCCTCGAGAATATAACCACATGGCAGATGCCTTGGTTGTTTTTGCATCCACCCTACAACCTTGTGAAGGACCACTTAGTGACTTATGCAAGATGGAAGTCCTCTTTAGGCCTTTTGTTCCAGATAACTTGGAGCATTGGCAAGTCTTTGAAGATGATGACCAAATCATCAGGTTCATGGAAAACAGCAAAGAATTCACCGAGTCACAAATTAACTTTCTGGCTGACTCCATGAACTTGGAAGTTATAAACCTTCAAAACAATACCTTACCTAAAGGTTGTGTTCCCTTGGAAAGTCTCCTTGACAGACATGATGTTTTCAAAGGAAAAGGGCCCAAAAAACAGGCAGGCTAAGCCCTAGAATTCAACATTGGTACAGAGATAGACCCAAGGATGGTCAAGATAGGAAAAGGCACCACTGAAAGGGAAAGGGTGGAAATACTAGCACTTATTAGGGAGTTCAAAGACACCTTTGCATGGAACTATGATGAGTTGAAAGCCTATAGAGGAGATGTCATCCAACATGTTATACCCTTGGTAGAAGGATCCAAACCTTTCCGACAAAAGCTAAGACATATTAATCCAAAGTTAGCAAGCCAAATACAGAAAGAGCTCCAGAAAATGGTTGACGTCGGTATCATAGCCCCTATTCGATATTCTTCTTATATGTCAAATTTGGTAGTTGTCTGAAAGAAGACCGGTGAGATACGCCTATGTGTTGATTTCTGCAACCTTAACCAGTTATCCTTGAAAGACAACTACCCCCTCCCAAACATGGAACATCTGCTGCAAAGGGTTACCGGGGCAGGGATGATGTCCATGTTGGATGGTTTTTCCGGATACAACCAAGTCTTGCTCAAAAGAGAAGATTGTTGGACAACTGAGACGGCGGGGTGAATCAGTTGTTACCGAGGTTAAACAATTATGATCATTTTAAACTCTTTACAGAGGACTTCATGACAATCACAATAATGCAGGGAAGTAAGCAATAGAACATTCAACATCATTCACACACATGAAATTCACAGAGACAGATATTTCCTGAGGAAACCCATAAAGGGTAAAAACCTCTTCTTATTTATATGATAAGTAATCTTTACATTTTGTACATTATCATACTTATGAGCTCCAACTCATTGTGAGGCTACAACCTCTGTTTTTCAAGCTGCAACTTGCTGAGAGCACCAACTCTCTATTTTCTTTGGCATCTACTAGAAGGAATCACCAACTCCCTAGTTTTTCTAGCACCCACTAGAAGGAAGCACCAACTCCTTGGTTGTTCTAGCATGAACTTGATGGAAGCACCAACTTCCAGTCACACAGGCTCCAACCTGTATAACAAAGAACACTTGTTCTCCCTTGCACCACCCTGCCACCCTGATTTCTCTGGCTGCAACCAAATGGAAGCTACAACTCATTGTGTTCAAGCACCCACTTGAACCTCTAAGGACAATAGTCCTTCCTAGCACCTCCCTACCACCCTGATTATATAAAAATTTTCTATCTATGAATTTATCACAATGATACAATAGTTGTCATTAGCTTACCAGGATTATCATTGTTCTGCTTTGTTGCTCTGCTCTGCCTCCATCAGTGTCTTCATGCTTGCATCCTCTTTAGCTTTCTGATATTATCCTTTGTCTCAGCATGCACACCTCGACTTTCTCTTCCTCTCACAGATATGTATCTCTGTTCTTTTCTTCTTCTATGCTTCAACTCCTGCACATCATGCTTATACACGCATGCATCACTCGCAACAGCAGCAACCCGAATCTCTTCTTTGTTCTGTGTTTTTATCCTCTCTATGAATCTTATGCATGCTCTATGTGCAATGCTTCTGCATGTTGTTCACCCTGCCACTGTTCTTCCTTTCAGGATGTTCACTGCCACTCCACTTTGCCACAGCTTCACTCCCTTGAGCATCAACATGCTCTCTTAGATATACATGTCCTTCTTGTGTTGAGTCCTCTGCCTGATCATCATCACAATTCTTCAGCTTCTCTAGTGGTTATACCCATGCGTTCATCATCACTGGGTGTTATGCTGAGATTCCTTAGCCTCTCTAGCAGTCGAGACTCTTCGTCTTCTCTATCACATTCAATCTCATTCCCTTTATTGCAGTTACAGGCTCCGGCTCTCTTCCATCTGTCAATCGTCTCTACAAATTGTCTTCATTCCACTGGCAGATGCCTTGAGACTCTTCAGCTCCTCTGGCAATCACCCTGAAGTCTCTCAGAGTCCTCTGGCAGAAACCATCAGTGGTTTCTAGCAGTTACAGTGCGAACCTCTACATCTTTATGACTTTGGCACCTTTCACCCTTCCTTTCACATGTGGCCTCAGGCAGTGACCAAATGCCTATTCAGAAGGTGCTTTCGTGACTCACACTTCGGGGATCTGGCGATGAGGCATCTCGACTCTCCAAGTCACGATCTCTGAAATGGAGATTAGTTGCATGGTGGCTCCTCCCTTAAACCTTCAACAATGTGACCTTGGCTACGACCAGGTGCTTGTTTAAAAGGTATTTTCCATATCGCGAATTCATGTTGCGAGGCATCTCGACTCTCCAAGTCGTGATCTCTGAAACCCCGAAAAGGAGCTAAGTTGGACTGGTTCCTTCCCTTCTCATGACCACCGGTTGTGACCAAGCGCTTATCCATAAGGTGCTTTCACAATTTGCAATTTTGGCATTCCTGTGATGAGGGATTCCAATAAACAGTAGGTTGATTCGGGCGGCCAGGATTTGCGCATCTAGATCTACGGTTGAGATTCGATTCTGGACCCCCCTTGCTATTCTTCCTTTAATGAAGAGGGGGGGTCCGAAATTGGACCGCACAAGTCTGAGCTACCGAGATCAAAGTGCTTACATCTACGGTTGAGATTAGATTCCAAACCCCCTCCACCTTTCTGCCTTTAATGGGAGGGGGGGGGTCCGGAATGAGGCGGTTTTGTATGGGCCCCTCCTAAACCTCTTACCGCTTCCTCCTTTGTTTACCGCCTTCTCTGACATGTGTCTTCCACCCAGCCTCTCTCGTGTCACATCTTGACTCTCCATGTCACGAACTCTGAAATAGAGCTTGGTTGTTAGCACCTTCCTCCAACTCTCGATGATGTGACCACAACCTATGTCCACTCGCTAATCATTTGAGCACTTCACTCTTCAGATCAACAGTCCATGATCCATGGCAATCAGACGGCTATCCTCTGCCCTGAAACTTCATCTTTCGGGACTTTGGGGGAGTGTTGATACTGAAACTCCTGAAACTAAACTCCTGGAATGATGTCACATGACGTGTCATGATCCATGTGGCTGCCACGTGTCACTCTGAATTGTGATTTCTAGTTTCTTGAAATCTCGAATAATCTTGACACTTGTTGTTGTCTAATCGTGCCACATGTCCTTGTTGACGTAGGTTGCCACCTGTCCTTGCTGACGCGGTCTGTCATGATCTACCTCCTAGATCTGAGGACCCAGATTTGTCCTTGATCCAACGACTAGGATTATTTCACGATTTCGCATATCGCGAGTTCGAGAGGTTAGGGAACCCCGTTCCTTTGACTTTCCAGTCAGTGAAAGGATGATCTTTCACCATGTATCCTTCTTGGATCGACGGTCCATATTTTTCCTCAATCCAACGGCTGAGATTATTTCATGATTTCGCATATCGCGAGTTCGAGAGGTTAGGGAACCCCATTCCTTTGACTTTCCAGTCAGCGAAAGGATGATCTTTCGCCATGTATCCTTCTTGGATAGACGGTCCAGATTTGTCCTCGATCCAAAAGCTGAGATTATATCATGATTTCGAGAGGTTAGGGCACATCCTTCCTTTGACCTTTCAGTCAGCGAAATTCCAATTGCTCATCATGTCTCCTATCGCTTCAACGGCCAGGATCATTTCGCAATCTCACATATCATGAATTTGAGGGGTTAGAGCACCTCCTTCCTTTGACTTTCCAATCAGTGAAATGTTGATCTGTGACCATGTCTCCTGCCCAAAGATGGATGATCCTCCTGCTTTTGGGATTTTGTAAGCCTGCTTCTCCTAGCACTTTAAAGAACGTGCAGGTTCTCCTGGATCCAACGATGGTCAGACCCTGCACTCAGATCTAACGCCTGAGATCTGTCCTCCATATTTGCGCTCCTCCTATCTGGATTTAGATATGACAGTCATCGGGAGTTATGAATGGGATCCAATGATCATTGTTGCTCTTCATTGTTACACTTCTGATCTTTCCATGCCATCATCGTTGTTGATCTTCCTTGCTTGTTTTTTTTCCATCGTTGTGTTGGAAATACTAAAACAACTGAGAAGGGGGGGTGAATCAGTTGTATGTGAGCTTAAACAATTTTATACTTATTAAACATTGTTAATATCTCTTCATGTCGTCATCAACAATATACAGCATATGGACAATAAAAGTAAAGACCATCAGTCACACATAAAGTACACACAGAGACAGATTTTCACGAGGAAACCCATAAAGGGAGAAAACCTCTTCTTCTTCTAAATGATAGGCAGTCTTTTTCAGTTATGTACATCATTTACAATTGAGCACCAACTCAATGTGAGGCTTCTACCTCTGTTTTACAAGCTGCAACTTGTTTGAGAGCACCAACTCTCTGGTTTCTCTAGCACCCACTAGAAGGAAGCACCAACTCCCTGAATACTCCAGCACCAACTGGATGGAAGCACCAACTTCCTGAATGTTCCAGCACCAACTAGATGGAAGCACCAACTTCCAGTTACACAGGCTCCAACCTGTATAACAGAGAACACTTCTTCTCCCTAGCACCACCCTTCCACCCTAGTTTCTCTGGTTGCAACCAGATGGAAGCAACAACTTCTTGTGTTCAAGCTTCCACTTGAACCTCTGAGGACAACAGTCCTCCCGAGCACCTCCCAACCTCCCTAAAATATGAAATAATGAATACACAGACAACTTATGCAGATAAATCACTTCTTACCATTTTTACTCTGTTCTGTAAATCTGATCTTCAACAAATTGTTCTGCAGTTTTTCTCTTTCTCAACAGGTCAGCTCTGCATCACATTCTACTGTCATTCTATTCTTCTTCTTCTACTCTGTCTGTCATTCTGCTTTGTCTCTCTTTTACATTTCATTCCATTCTGTATGTCTATTGAAATTTTATGCTCAGCTACTTCTTCTTTCACCTTTCTTACTGTTTCATACTTTTTCCATCCAGAACGGCCACCCCAATTCAGTCTCGCTCATTTTCTTTTATACACTCCTCCTTGACGATTCCACTTCCCCTTCCAATAGGTAATACAAGGTCATCTGTATTGGTAACTGAAACGCTAACCGATTTGTCATGATCAGTCTGTTTCTCTTAACGGATTCATAACTGAAGCGTTAATGTATGAGAAAGGACAACAGCCCTCCGATCACTTTCAAACCTTATCCGCACTGTTAGATAATCTTTATAATTCTTGCCTTTTAAACCAGGGTTCAACACTTTCATACGCTAGTCCTCCTGAGATTAGCTCCCGGTTAATGTGACCCTGACTCTGTGACCACAACCTTACCCCGTCGGGGCTACGGGGTTTGTGATGCCTCAATGCATACACCCGCGTGATTCCCGATCGTCCAAATCCCAACGTTCCTTTCATATGCTAGCCCTGCTGGTTATAGGCCTTGGCCCATATGACCGTCAACACATGACCTCGGTCAAACCTCTCATCGGGGTTTCGGCATTTTCGATGTCATCATGCACACGCCTACAGAATTCCCAATCCTCCGATCCCCGATTCTACTATGAAGGAAATCAACGGTCCAGATCTCATTCTTGCTTTAACGGCTACGATCAAATCGCGAAATCGCATATCACGATTTCAGGGTTTTCGTTGTCGAGTGAATTGGACATTTCAGAGTCCCGATCCCCGATTCTCCGATGAAGAAAATCAACGGTCCATACCTCATGCTTGCTTTAACGGCTGCGATCAAATCGTGAAATTGCATATCGCGATTTCAGAGTTTTTGATGTCAAGTGAATTGGACATTACAAAATCCCGATCTCCGATTCCCGATACTCTGTTGATGTCACTCGTGGTTTGACACGTGTTAAATACTGCCACGTGTCACTCTGATTCGTGACTTTCATGTGCCTGAAGTTTTGAATCTGTCTGACACCTGTCATTACCTGGTTGTGCCACGTGTCCCTAGCTGACGTGGTCTGTTGTCGTGAGTTGGATCAACGGTTCAGGTGCAATCTTGGCTCAATGGCTACGATTGAATCGCAATATTGCATTTCACGATTTCGGAGTTTCTATTGCAGTGTGTTCTTGACATTTCAAAGTCCCGATTCCTGAAACTCCGACCAGGGCTAGGATCTACGGTTTAGATTCATTATGGATTCAACGACTGCGATTAAATCGCGAAATCGCATTTCGCGATTTCGGAGTTCTTGATGTCAAGAGATTTTGGCATTACAAAGTCTCGATCCCCGATACTCCAATACGGGCTGTGATCAATGGTCCAGATCACTTCTTATCCAACGGCTGTGATTACATCGCGAAATCACATATCACGATTTCGGGGTTTTTGTTGTCATTGTTCACGGGACTCGTGAAACTCCGATTCCCGATTCTCTGATGAAAAGAATCAACAGTCCAAATCAACCTAGATCTCGACAGCTCAGACTAGATCGCGATTTTGCATATTGTGATTGCGCCCACTTCTCTTTGCACTTTAAAGAGCGTGCAGGTTATCCTTGATCCGAAGATGGTCGGGCTCTGCGCTCGGATCTGATGGCTGAGATCATTCACTGCTTTCGATCATTCACCTCTCTGAACTTGTCTTCTGTTTGCCTGTTTGCCTGTCATCTTCACTGTTGCCATCAATGACAATCATTGCGTTCTTGCGTTCGCTGTTTGTTAATTGAATTTGCCAACACGTTGTCTATGCCATCATCATTGTTGATCTTCCTTGCTTGCCTGTTTTCCATTGTTGTCTCCCAACTGTAAACCTGCCAACATCGCTACTATTCTTGCCTGTAACCATACCATCATCATTGTTGTTCTTACCATCAATAGTTGTAAGCATGCTATTGTTGCTACTGTTCTTGCCTGTAGGCATGCCATCGTTGTTGTTGTTCTTGTCATCAATGACAAGCACGCTCTACCTGTAAACATGCCAATAATCTCCCCCTTTGGCATTGATGGCAACCCTGAACGGCTGCACTAATCTGTTTGGACCTAGCGGAAAGTGGGTATCCAAAATCCAAGAGTATGACCTAGAAATAAACCCCACCAAAATAATAAAGGGACAAGGTTTGGCCCAAATGTTGACCGAAAGCAACCAAGAAGCCATACAAAAGGGCGAGAGTAAATAAGTAAATGTGGTAGTCAGTGAACTAGAACATGATGAGTGGTATTCTGATATTGTCTATTATCTAAAGAACTTGTCTTGTCTAGATCACCTGGTAGACTACAAAAGAAGGGCTTTAAGACTGAAGGCAATGAAATATTGTTTAACCGAAGATGGCCTTGGTTGGATAAATCCTGACGAGATCATACTTAGATGTGTCAACAAAGAAGAGGCAAAGAAGTTGTTGGAGAAATTATGCTCTAGGTACTGTGGTGGACACTTTGTACCCCGTACTATTGCTCACAAAATTCTTAGGGTTGGGTATTATTGGTCAACACTTTTTTTCGACACTCACCAACATGTCCGAGCTTGTCAGCCATGTCAGTACTTCTCTGGTAAACCAAAGCTCCCAACACAACCCCTAAAACCCATAGTAATAGAAGCACCTTTTCAGCAGTGGGGTTTACATTTCGTTGGTGATTTTAAAGATAATTCGAGTAATGGCTACCAGTGGATCTTAACAGCCACAGAATATTTCACCGGATGGGTTGAATCCATTCCCACAAAGAAATCCACCGAAGAAGTAGTCATGAAGTTTTTGGAAGAACGGATCATAACAAGATTCGGTATCCCTTCCAAAATCACTACAGACAATGCCAAGGCTTTTAGCTCACACGCTCTGGTAGAATTTTTCTTCAAATATGGCATTGTGCTATCCCATTCCTCCAATTACTATCCACAAGGGCACTGATTGGTAGAATCAAGCAATAAAAACCTTATGAATATTTTGAAGAAGGTCGTGGGGGGAAATAAGAAATCTTGGGATAGCAAAATCAAGTATGCAGTATGGGCAGACCAAATAACAACAAAGACCTCCACAGGAAGGACCCCTTTTGAGTTGGTATATGGACTAGAAGAAAAACTTCTTGTGAACCTCTAGATTCCCATCCTTTGTTTCGCCCAACAATACGCTATGGATGGGGAAGCAATCCAAGGACGAATCAACTAGCTAATAGAGTTAGATGAGACCAGACGAAACACCCTTGGTCAAATGGAAAGAAACCAGGAGAAGATAAAAAGCACCTTTTACCATAAAGCTAAGGAAAGAAACTTCACTGAAGGAGACCTCGTACTATTATGGGATAAAAGAAAGGAGAAGTCTGGTATGCATAAGAAGTTTGACAGTTTATGGACAGGTCCTTATAAAATCATGAGTCACGTAGGTACGAACTCTTTCAACGTGGGCACCATGGAGGGAGAGGCCCTGAAGCTACCAGTGAATGCTTTACACATCAAGCGTTACCACCCACCTAGAACCTAATTTCACAGGTAAGTGTAGGTAAGTAGGCATTTTTCATTCGTGTATTATACCATTTGCATTGCATGTTAGTTTGCTTTCACATTCACCTTTATTGATTGTTTTATTTCAGTCTATATCTATGTATGTTGGGGTGGCATTACCACCCCAATTTTGTTATTGATGCTTCTATTGAGATCGAGCAAGTCAGCAGGTTATGCCAGATATGATGAGTGCTCTACGTTGAGCACATGTCCCCGACTTGGAGCCAGATGTTATCCCCCACTTTCAGGAATAATTAGGAGATCATGTCTCCAGGCCCACAAGTCCTAGACATGGAGTACTGAGAGAAGGATTGAATTTATCATGGCCCTGGAGGGCCCACCTCATGATGAGAGGGACCCAAAAAAACAATAAAATAAGACCTAATCAGAGGATAGAGGGTCTCATCACGAGCCATCCTATTAGGTCTATGGGTACCTAGCAATATGACATTGCCACCAGTTGGTTACCACACCAGGGCAATGACTCTTGGTTGCATGACCAAGGGAAAGGGGGTCTCATCACGAGCCCGCCTTCTCATTTCTGTGAAAGTACTTGTGGGTAACCCTGCCACCATTGGTCACCACGCCAGGGCGGTGTTCCCTAATTAGCTCTTGAACAAAAAAAAAGGAAAAGCAATAAAAGATAAAAGAATGAAAAGAATAAGAATAAAAGGCAAGAATGGGCTTGGAAAAAATGCATGTAGGACAGGGACAGCTCACCTTCTAACAAAGGCACCCACAGGTAACATTTCTTTCATCCTTGGCCCTCATTGCACCAAATGCTTGGACTTCCACTGACCACATCACCCACTTACATGGCTTGGATGAGGTCTCTTTTGGGAACTTCCCTCTTCTAGTGGGCACTAACCCAATAGAACGCCTTGTCCTTTTCTCCAGATTTGTATTGTAGGCTTGTGTAACGTCTTTGAGTTGTTAACTGATGTATTAGGGATTTTATGTGCATGTTTAATAATATTGATGATGAGATGTGATTGAAGTTGCTATGATCCATGTGACTGATGAGCCCATGGAGGGTGTAGCTTTTGATGTGCAGGACCATGCCCGACGGACAGGTACCATTTTGGACCAGTACACATGGGGAGATGATCAACTCGGACCTCCATGGGGCTGAAGATCCCATCAGGTGGATGTTGAGACCCCATCAGGGGGCAAAGACAAGACAGATATGGATTAGGGGCGTTGCACCAGAGAAGGATAGGATGTTCCACCAGAGGCACTTTGGCAGAGCTTGACCTAGGGGGATTGACCCTCTTTCAGTGAAATGTTGGTCTTGGAAGGCCTGGGACGTCACCCTTGATGACCATGATGTCATCCGGCCTATTGGATGTCTTGGGAGGTATACTGTGTAGTATTGGCACGTGTGGCATGATGGAGGAGCCCAAGGAGGGCTAACGTTTTGCTCCAGGATGCCCCATTTGCCCTAAAAGGGGCTAGTGTCTCCTTTGGAGGGGCTTCATGTCTCTTTTCATCTTGATTAGGGTTTTAATTTGAAAATTTAATGTAAAACAATATGATTTTAGTATTTTTTCCTTGTCGGACTTTTACATGGCCTAAAATGTAAAATTAGGTCATGGAATGGTATAAATGAAGGATTTTCACCTTGATTTTTTCATAACAACTTACTCACTCCATAAGGAGGTATGAAATTTGCGCCCTCTCTTGGGTTATTGGTTGATTTAGTGATGCGCACTTGTTGAAGGAGGATTATTTTGGCATGTTTTGTCCTTTCTCTTGATGGAAGGTGTTACAACTAGGGTTTACAATGATATTTCGTGGTGATATGTAAGTATTTTTCTGCAAAACTTCTTGAATGAATGGTTGTAGTTTCATTTCTTGCATATGTTTATGATTTTTCTGAACAAACACCCTAGGTGACAAGCACACAAGTAGTTCCTTGTCTCATGTCCCCATTGAGAGAAGTTTTCAATCATTTTTTAAGAAGGAGAGAGCTTAGACGTAGCTACACTCTCTTTCTATCTTCACCTTTGCTAGTCGTACCTTTACAAGCTAAGAAGAAGAAGACACCTTGAAGCCTAGGGTTTCTACACTTTGGGACCGATTTCTCAAGGGTTTGTTGGTAGAGCCGTGTTGTTGCAACACTTTGCTTCACCAAAGCCTCTTGTCTTAGTTTATGCCATCTTTCAGCTAGTCATTTTTTGCCATTGAGTTAAGGAAGGAAGAGAGAGCACCGAGGCCTAGTTCACCTACACCGAAGTGAGCCTCTCTCCCCTAAGGTTTTGACTTTGAGGCCTTGCCTTAGCAACACCTCAAAGATTCTCCCTCTGGTCCTTAGCCATTTTGAAGTTTTCCTCCTTTAGCTCTTGTGTCCTTCACTATTGACTCCATTTAACCCTAAGGCACTTATCTATAGACCTAATATGTTGGACTGAACCTGATCAAAACTACTTTTAAACTCTTGAATCAAAACCCTAACTTCACTAACCCTAGCCTAAACTGACCTTCTAACCCTATATTTTGTCATCATCTTTAGTCATAATATCATTGGTGCAGCAAACATTTTACTTTACAAGCAAATTTGAATGGTGATTAAAGGCATTAGTTGAATGAAGTGTTGATTTATTGCATTGAATGCCACATTTTTCCAGCATTTATTGAAGAAGTGATATTATTTTCATAGTTATTTTATAAACATTGACTTCGTCAATATTTATTGTCAAATTGCTTATATGTTTATCAGATAGTCATTAATTTACATGAAGTACTAACCCATTGATCAAAGCTTGCATATACCAGTTTATTGTTGCTTTGTCTCAGGAAGGTGTATCTCTTTGGGGGGTTTTACTTTATTAGCCTTTGGCCGGACTATCTACTCGATGGTGACTTGTGAGGGGGGAATAACTACTTTATCTTGTAATCCTTTGCCTTCTCAGAACCCCGGGTCACCGGGGACGTCTCCCCTGGGCCTTTCCACCCTAAATAGAAAGAACCATCCCATTGTGGTGGCATTGGGTGGGATTGGTTCCAGTTACACCAGTTTGACCTTCAAACCTCGAGCCTTTTATCCTTGCTACAAACTGTGCGACAGCAGGATGTTTTGTGGCTTTGACATTGAGTTATATGTTTATTTGAATCCTTGAACCAACGTTCAACCACTTTCCAAAATCTATTCATAAAACCCTTAAAATACCATTGCAATAACCTGATGATGCCCTAAATTTCCCTCTCTCACAATCAAGTGCAAATTTAGGGACTAACACATGCATTGGTCTTCATGTGTGTTTATTCTCTCTTTATTGTTAGATGTTCTAGAGTCGTGTTTGGTTTTTGCGATTCACAAGATATAGTGCAAAGAATCACTTTGATAAAAGATGAATAGGAATCACTTGAGTTAAATTACAAATGAGAGTGGGTCTATAAATATCCAACTCAAGAGATAGGGCACTTTCCCCAATAGGGTTTGAGTCTATGTGTACAAAGTTGGGCTTAGCCAAACCTATAAATATAGTAGTGATTACAATATAAGGTCAACCAAGGCTAAAATTGAAACCTACACCATTTTCAACATTGGTAGAGTCAAATATTGAATATTTCTTTAGAATACAAGTAGTATACGTAACGGTGTTACATGAGTCTTGTGCTCGCACCTTATTGGCATGTCTTGGATAGGTACGATGTATTGGAGACGTGGGGTACATCTTGGGTACATATAGGCCATACTCGATTTGGCAGGGTATGTTGGGGATGTAGGGGGGTAAGTTCTTGTTCATGTTCCTCTTGTCTTGGACACATGGACATACCTCGTGGAATGAGGAATATCTACATATTCCCAAAGTGTTGGTCTATGCAATGAAAAAAAGAAAAAACCCTAATCACTCCCACCCTTTCCTAGTTGGTCCAACTACCCTCTTCTTTATATTGAAACCTATGTAAACCATAAAAAAAATCATTTTCACCATTTTCTATTCATTGTTAGTTGGTGTGAGGCATCCCTTTGATGTTGGGAATTACTTGGAGCTGACAAATCACATTTACAATAGATTTTATGAGTGTTTCCCTTGGATTTGGTGTTTATGATGCACTGGTACTGGAGCACATGGAAGCAGAAGGGCAAGCATTGGCTAATTTATGATTTTTACATTTATTACTTTATTTATAATTATTGGTAGAAATCTATGTTATTAGAACTGAAATTGACACTGAAGTTGTCGATCAAAAAACCAGAATCGAATTAGTCCATCCCAAAAAATGAGATCCAAGAATAAAACCAGAAACAAAATTAGTGGACCAAAAAAGATAAAATTTTCAAATTTTGATTAATTTATTTTATTCATATACATCAATGTAAATCCCAGTCATTAGACCCAAAATATGCAAAGTTTTCTTACATATATACCATGCAAGGTTGAATATAACAAAATAGCGCCAAGTGAAATACATGTCTGCAACAAAATACATAAACATTGAGGCTCTAATTGGCCTCTAGAGTCCTAAAACGATCATGCTACGACAATTAACTACATATCATCAAAATCATGCCCTATATTGGGGTCCTCATCATCAATAGCACCCTTTGCCTCCGACATCGGCCTTTGCCTCTCCCTTGATCCATTAGGGATATCAGGATTCAGTACTAGTGCTTGGTGCTACCTATAGATACAAGTCCATCCACCTTGTTGCTCAAGTCAACACCCTCCAATTTTGATGAAATTGGCTAATCCCTAAAAATAAGATTGCTAAGGCTATGTAGTGGGGTTCTTAGGTGACATAAGAAGAGTAAGCCTTAACAAAATGTATGGTTGTTGTAGTATATGAAATGGGATGGAAATGCAAATGGGATAAGGACAATATATATAAATGAAGGGAAAAAACAAGGAATAAAAAGAGATGGAAGTAAACCAGTACCTATCAGTCATGGGGTAATGGAGTCATAAGGCATTGGATAAACGAGAGAACAAGTATGTCATAAACAACTACTTTGAATTAGGTCATATGGTAGAAAAGGCTTGTTTATCATCTTCCACCAACTAATAGATGAAGGAACTATTTGATCAATTCATATTTAAGATAAGGTAAAAGGAAAAAAGGTCCTAATACGATGCAATTGAACCTTAAGTGTTTTATGAAAATCTATTGATAAAACTAGTCTTGGAGGGCTAAGATTGCCACCCATCAATCAAATTATAAAGGCATTGTTTTATGGCTAAAATGTTCTTCCAAAGATGCAACTTAATTGATAGAAGAAAGGAGAACAAGTGTCGAAACAAAACACAAAATAAAGCAAAAGGGAGAGCCTTGTCACATTGCTTTACTCCTAGATGAATGAATTCATTACTAAGCCTTTATAAGAGAATGACAACAAGAAGCATCTACAACGACATGAATAGAAAATTGAAGAGCGTAAATAAACCATACATCAAAGTGGATCAATACCAAGTCCAAGTCCATGACACCAAGATTATTCTTAGCCTCTTATCCTTTGTTTTGTTTTTTTTATATATATATTTTTAAATATCAACAGGTCATCGGTCTTCCGACGTCCCTCCCGTTGTTGATATAGCATAAATGTCGGAGATATAGACCCCTCATCGGTAGTCCGGTGTTCCTCTTCCGACATACCGTGAAACATACCTCCCGTCATTGATATAGCGTAAATGTTGAAGATATAGGCCCCTTATCGGTCTTGCGATGTCCACTATGTGTCCTACGATGTCACATGTCCAACTCAATGGACGTCTATTTTGCAATGGCTTGTGGCATCACAAGTGAGATGTTCTGAAATTCTAGTTGCGACGTCCATAGTGGGATTGGACAGTGAAAGTAGAGATGACACGTGTTCGCTAGAAACGTTGCACAAGCAAAGATATTTGTGTCATTGATATAACAACGTCATGTGAAACGACGTTTCAGGGGGTCCGATGTTTCTCGTTCTCCTGAAAATATAAAGTGGCAATTGCTACGAACACCGTCAGAAAATGACCCAAATGTTCTAGTGCTAAATGCCTTGAATATCAATACGTAAAGGCCAATCACCACCACCCAACAAGACTCTTACAACTCCATGACATTTTTATGTCCAAATGGGAAGTCATTTCCATGGATTTCATTGTGGGATTGCATCTTGCATCACAAAGGCATAATGCCATTTTGGTTGTAGTTGGTAAACTGGCCAAAAGCACTAATTTTATTCTAGTCAAATAAACTTATGACATAATTTATGTGGTTCAAGTGTTTATAAGTGATATTATTCATTTCCATGAGTTTCCAAAGAAGATAATCTCGAATACAAACTCATGTTTCACATCTAGGTTTTGGACAAGTTTGCATTCAACATTGGGGGCTTAGTTGAACTTGAGCACATCTTATCATCCCGAAATGGATGGGAAAATAGAAAGAGTTAACCAAGTGATGGAATACATGCTTGGGATGTATGTTATGGATCAACAAACCCATTGGGAAAATTATTTACCTTTGGTGGAGTTTTCTTGCAATAATAGTTACCATAACTAACTGAGATGCCTCCTTATTAAGCTTTGTATTGAAGGTCATGTAGGACACCATTGAGTTGGGATAGGTTAGATGACTAAGTGATAGTAGGGCTAAAAGTTATTTAAGAGATGGAACAATGGGTGATTCATATTAAGCAATAGTTAAGGGAATTGCGTGATAGATGTAATATTTATGTCAATGCATGTAGGATTGACTAAGGTTATAAAGTAGGAAATGAAGTTTTTATCTGTATCAAAACTAACAAGAGTACCATTTGTTTTGGAAAGGGGAAAAAATTGTCACCTCAATTTATAGGGCCATTTAAAATTCAGGAAAGAATCTAACCATTTGTTTTTCATGTATCAATATTACGAAATTATGTAGCTATTGAACCTCGTAAACTTAAATTGAATGAATTGTAGGTTTAGGTTGGGGAACCATCATGGTTGGATCATTACACATATTGGACTGTAGGGTTTGACATCTCAAACATTGCTTAGTGAACCAGGGTAATGTCTAGTGGGACAAGTATAGGCTAAGATTTTCTACTTGGGAGGAAGCATAGACCATGCATCAAGATAATCCACACTTTTTTTCATGTAACTTATGGACAAGTTCCTTGAATGGTGGGTGTATGTAACTCCCCATATTTTGGATTTTAAAACAGCTAAACTAAATTATGTCTTATATCGTTATTCCTTAGCTTATTATCTATCGAGCTCAACTAGATTAATAGAACTATATTATGAGGACATGTGGACCTACCTATATGTGTAAATTAATGTATGCATTTTGTTGTTTATGTTATTAATGATGATAGTTGGATGGTTTCCTTAAGCATGCAAAATTTAAAAAGGAAAGTTTGGTATGTGGATACCAATTTGAATCATATTGTGAATGGATAGTTAGTGTGAATTAGTTACTTGATGAGGTATCTCTAAGAACAACAAGAAAAACATAGTGCGGTCAATGATAGTGATCCGGGTGGATATTGGTGGTCACCCACATATTCCACTGGCTCAAAGAACAGTTTTCATTTTGGCAATTTTTCCTATTTTTTCGGGTCCTAAACATCCAAGGCCATTTTGAGGCCTTAAACAGTGTTTTTTGGGTGCGACACAATCACAATGTAGGCTTTAGCCAGAGTGTGATGGAAACATATGTATTCATCGAATAGTTCTTTCCAACGAGCTATCATGTGCCTAAAACGAAGATCGTATGCAAAAGTTACGACCCCAAGAAGTTTATTTACCAACTTACCCCATCGGGGCCCACATGACTTTTGGTGCTTCATCTCCTAGGGTTAGGTTTTTGGATGTTTAGGGTTTTCTCATTTATTTTTTATGTTAAAAAGGGCTTTGCAGCCTCATTGTAACTATCTTCTTATGAATGTGCGTAGTCATCACATCTCTTCTTAGAGATAAGATTCCACCATTCGAGCAAGTTTATTTCAGTCTGCATTTTTACAATTTCAACATATTCTCTTTATAGAAGTCAAGTTTTATTGTATCTATGTGTATTTCTTTGTTATACATATGTATTCCATTTCGTTCCATTTATAAATCTGGATCAGTGGCATCAAAGTGGTATGCTCGTTATTTGTTTCTATGTGCATGTCCCCAACGAGGTTAAGGTACAAGGAGTTGGGACTTGAAGTGTTTGATCCCTTGGAAGACCATCCCCACTGATCACAATGGCCTCCCATGGTGGAAGAAAAGAGAGATGATGGACCAGGATATCGTTTTAAACTGTTGCTCGAGGAAGCCCTCGCACGAAAAAGGAACAAGATGATGGATAACTTTGCACAGATCCTTTGACGGCTACCAATAAGCGATGCATCTTCATCGAGCAGCCACGCCGCCCCTTCAAGGTACAAGTCAATTTTTATATCCCCTTATTTGAAGGTCGGATAGATGCAGATGTTGTAGATAAATGGTTGAATCTGCTAGAAGGGTATTTTCGGTCCACAACTTTTCTAATAGAGAAAAGATTACTTTTGCGCTCCTTAAGGTTGTCCCCCATGTCAAGGATTGGTGGGAAACTTACTGTGAGAAAAGGGCCACTGAGGAATATGCAATATCTGTGGTTTCCGCCACTTAGGATTCTTTCAAGGATGCTACTAAGGAACAATACTACCATGTTGGAAGATATGATGACCAGTATACGAGATGGACCACACTGTGACAGGTAAGGGACCAGACAGTACCAGATTTCACAAATATCTTCCATACCTTGTGCACCAAGATGGGTATCAAAGAATTTGAATTACATCTACTGCTCAAGTACCGTGACTATCTGCATAGACACATCCAAACAGAAATGGAATTTATGGACATCTCTTCACTAGGCATGGCATATCGATATGTTGTCAAAATCAAGCAAAAATTTAAACAAAAGAAGTGGGAGTTTGGATCTGCAAATTCCTCATAGCTGAAGTAGGGAAAATGCGGCCACAACCCTAGAACAAAGGAAAGAGAAAGGATGGACCCCCTCAAGACAACTATTCCAAGCCACAGACAAATAAGGGTAATGAGAAGATGAAGAAATACACTGGGAAGTGGTGTTATTGGTTATTACTTATTTTTCTAAGTTTATAATACGCTTGATTGACCCAGGGTTCATATCAGTCTGGGGTTCCAACAAAGCCTCTAAAACTATCGGCCCTCCTAGTAAACCAGAAGGCAATGTAGTGCATAGAGTGCACTACGCAGTCTCACCCAAGATAGTCTTAATGGGTGGCTGCAACACTCATGTGTTTGCAGCCTAGGATTGAATGAGGATCCGGGAAATGTGTGTTGAGGGTTCTACTTAACTCATTAATGCAATAAACTGTCATTCACAATTATGCATGCAATATAATCAACTCATTTGGAACGTAAAGCAACAGCTATTGAAGACAGTAAATAAATACATGCATCCAATCACATAACTTAGGTTTTACCATGGTTCACCCCCCCTGGGCTACGTCCACAAAGATCTGGCTCTTTGCACTTTTATTATAGTCGTTTCAAAATTATAGCACTGCGTGCTTTACAACTCTTCTCAGTCGGGTCTAGATCTATTGTGAGGTGGACTAGATCGCACCAGGCTCCTCGGCCTGTGATCTAACCCTCAAGATCTACCCTCCTTATTCCTCTCCAACTCAACAGCTTACAAAATTAGGTCATATAGCAAAGTATTACAACTTGTTAACAAAACAGGACTTCTCTCGTCTATACCTATCTGCTCCATTTTTTCTAGCTCTCCTCTATGAGACCTAGGTATCTATATTTATACATTCCTGGCTCGCCAACCGTTACAATACATTGCAAAAACCCTAACCCTAATGTCGTTAGATCTTCCATGCATGCGCACGTGTTTCTCTTCCTTCGAGTTGTCGCTTTCCTCGTGCATGCCTTCTTTCCCAAAATAGTATTTATTTTCACTTTGGCCTGCTTCCAACAAGCCCCCAACACTGACATGTGGCTCGTCCCAAGCCACCTATCCTTTGTGTGACTCGTCAATCTCCCTGGTGATCGCCTGAAACTTTCCTCTGAGATTATTTTCTTGTGTATGAGCTTGCATGGTCTTCTCCTTCAGTGTGTCTACTATCTGCACCGCAATCTCGTCACTGATCAACCCTGCAAACTCTACCTGGGTCCGCGCCATATATGTCTTGGCTTCCTCTGCTTGTGCAATGACTTCTGCTACTCACTCTTGAAGTGGTTCCATTTGAGCCTAGCACTCATTTTTCTACGTCTATGTAGTGGTGAGTTTTGCCTATAGTTTCTTCATCTCCTGCGCCCCTTTGAGGCACTCTGTGATGGTCATTGTCTTCTACCTCTGCTTGAGGTCCTGGATAGTTATGTTTATCCTTTCTTCTTCCTTGTCCCACTGCTGGACTTGTTGATCCCCTTTCAACTTCGTCCAGAGTTGTGCTTCTTTGTCGAACAATTCGTCTATTACGCTGACCTGTCGCTCTATCTCCTGTAGCTGCTATGTTGCCTCATGCTTCCTTTGCTCCCTTACCTCTGGTGGAGTGGTAGGTGTGAGCTGCTCTCGGATATTCTCGATCTCCTGCTGATATTGATCAATTTCCTGCGCAATCTGATCAATCTTCTCGTTAGTTGTGAGTTTGGACTTCTGCGTGGTCTTTGGAATCTTCTCATAAGTTTCAACCACTTTTTGTTACAATCCATTCACGCGTTCCCTCTCCTCT
Organism: Picea engelmannii; assembly: GCA_009831015.1. NCBI lineage: Eukaryota > Viridiplantae > Streptophyta > Pinopsida > Pinales > Pinaceae > Picea > Picea engelmannii. The sequence continues at coordinate 569,073 of ML786735.1, read as the reverse complement.
TGGGTCTCGAGCTTGGCCTGCTCATATATCAATTCCAGTGTGTCTCGTTTATCCCTTGCCTGATGTAATTCAGCTGTGTTTGTGCGTGCACGAGACTGTACCTCATGGGTAACACTAACCTGTAATTTTTGTAGAGCCTTGGATGGTATCCATAGCAATACAAATTGGAGTTGAGCTAAGTCCTTTAGGGGTGTCTACCCCATGATCTCATCCATGTGCACCATGCTGGGTGTAATGTGGAATGTTGCACTCGGTTGCAGTATTGTGTGGATTGTATCATGCTCGCTTGCTTCAGGTTCTTCTCCTATATGTGATGTTGAGGGCCATGTTCTTATGTTGCTTCTCGTTGCCTCTGCTTCCCCTATATGCTTGAGGAACTGTCGTATGTCTGCTAGCTCCTCTTGAATTTTGTCCCTGTGGTGCACAGCATTCTCAAAATCCTTGGATGTACGATCCTGAACCATTTGGGCTATCATGTCTGGATCATCCTCGGTAATCATGTACTCTTGAGGTGTTCTATGCACCTTCATCTTCTTGCGCGCACCCCCTGTCTAAGTAATTGGTCGCTTAGTCAAGCTTGGTTCTTGTTGATTGGGACTTGGTGTCATCCCCTCCACAGCCTTGGCCTGTTTTTGATGTACTTGGGTCGGCTACGTATTATCCTTCTTCCCCTTCTGGGTTCCTGTCTTCGATGTCCCTTGTTTTGTCTGCTTTGTTTTGGTCTGGCCCGTCCTTGGTTTCTTGGGCACTAGGACTTCCTGAGGCTGTGTCTCTCCCTGCCCTACCTCCTCGACATTTGTATGTTCTTGTCTTGATTCCTCCTTCTCTTTCCTTGTAGGTATGTCTTGTGTAAGGACTAGAATCCTCCAGTCATCTTCCCAATCCTTTATATCCATTTATATGTCGCCCTCCATGATGCAATGGTGCAGTTGTAGCCACTGCTTGTTGGGGTCCTTCTGCACCTGTATCCACATCGCATGTCAAGTGGCCTTGAAGTTGGTGATATCCCGATAGTATGCAATAGCCTGTGGTGTTATTCTCCAGAGGAAGGCGATGGCCTCTTGTAGATCGCTAAGGTATCCTTCAAATATAGTTGTGTTCATCTTCCTGTGCTTGGCGTCTGACGCAGCACCAAGTGATAAATATCTCGCTCGATGATTAGGCTTGAGTCTGGTGATGAAAAATGTGTAATTTGGTTCCTTCCATCCCATGATGGCTATCAGCATGAGTAGCCATGAATAATGAAATTTTGTTCCCAGATCCTACGCATCCTTGCAGTCATCCAGAAATAGATTCAAAAGATAAGGGGCCCAGCTGACTGTGGTGCCCTCGACACACTGTGCAGCAACTGCGACAACCCCAACCGTGACTTCCTCCTTGCAGCATTTTCTTAGTAGCTTGCAGGCCATGATTTTTGCGCCCATTTTTGTCGCAGCATCAATGATCTGTTTGATGATGATTCTGTGCGTCCCCTTTTTAGTGTCATATTTATTTTTCATTTCCTCCGTGAGTGATTTCTCCTTTGTTTTGTCATTGAGAAATTGTGCGGGATCCATGCCCCATGATGGAAGCACTGTAATATGTATGATGAGCTCTACGTCTATTGAGATGTGCTTATCCAGCCATATGTCTCCGCCATGGATTGTTGCCATCAACTGTTTGATGCAACTGCTGGCATATTGTCCTCTACCAAAGTGTGGTAGTTCTAGCAGACCTAAAATCCCAGTTTTTTCCAATCATGTTGCCCACTAGAGTGGTTGATTAACTAGTTCCCCAAATACATCTAGGCCTAATTTCTATAGGTAAACTTTCTTTGCAAATTCTGGGAACTTGCATGTGTTCATTATATCATGATCTGAGTATTTGAGCTTCTTGACAAAACCTAGCAAGTCTGATTTCACCTGTACCCCTTCTGGTATACACGGAAAAACAATGGTTGTGACGAGTTTCTTGCGTGGTGACCTAGGTACCTGTTGCTTGTATTTTTTCAGTGGTGGTTGACTCGAGGTTTCAACCTCCATTGGTCGTTCTTCGGCATACTGTTATGTCCATCCCATGAAATCTTCCACTACTCCCCCTTGTAGATGGTCCGACACGGTTGTCTATGACCCATATGGTTCGGTCATTTATTCCTTCTTTGGAGTCGTCCCATTGACTCTCCTAGCTTCTTCGGGGTTCTCTGGTTGTGCTTGGATGCCTGTGCCTTGGTTCTCTTGACCCTATTCCTCTGTCGGCATATCCACATTCATGCCCTCAGATGTTGTCTATTGGGTTTCTTCTACCACAGGTGTGGGGTTCATTGGTGTTGTATCTGGTGATGGGATTTCATCGACATTGATGACCTTTGGCGGTTGTTGTTCGCTTTCCTGCATCTATACTTGTGCCCTAGTCTTGACTCTGAATTTTATGGCAGCCTAGCTCGGTTCTTCTTGTTTTGGTGGTGCCATCATGGAAGGTCTGGTCGTTCGTCGAGCTTAGTAGCTTCTCCAATCTCTGTGAACTTTTCTCTGTGCGTTGTAGGCTCTATCGCTCTCTGTCTCTTCAAATTTTGCAATAAGATTTTTTCTCCCGCATCCCTGCTTTGTATGGGCATCATATGAAGCTTGTCGAAGACACTACCTTTATTACGGATTCAATGAACCTCTGGTTCCTTTGTACTTTCCATTACTCTCCCTTTCTGTCTCCAGTTGGCACGATTAATGCAGCGTCTCGTCGGTCATTTTCGGCATTCAAGTACACTTGCCTTCATCCTTTAATACTTATTTTACCGTATTTACTTTTCCTTCTTGTTTCCATTTTGAACTGACCATTCGCCTTGTCCTTGTTGGGTTTGTATTCCTAAGTGTGTGTGATTTTTCTTGTTTTGGCACACTGTACCTCTGTTGGTATTGTTTGGTATCTAGTTCTTTTTTTTTTTTTTTAGCTACGCGGTGACTTGCATGTTGTGTGTGGTCGGCTGTCCATGTACAGCTTCAGTCAGCTCCCACTAATCATCCCTCTAAGCTCTGCACCTCCTAAGTATTTCAAATGTATAACTCCCCCATCTGTGATAGTTTTTAATTCATACGATCCTAACCAATGCATTATGAGTTTCCCTGGATGTTGAATGGATTTGTTGTCATACATCAACACTAAGTCTCCTTCCTTGAAATTTTTCTTTTTGATGTCTCTATCATGCCAAGCTTTGTCCCTTGCTTTATGAACTTGTTGGTGGAACCCTGCTAGGATCCTATCTTCCTCCATTATCATCAACTGATTTAGTCTCTCATGTACTGCGCCTCGCTCTGTCATGTGTGTAATTGATGCTATGCACAGACTATGTACCACAAATTCTAATTGTACCACTACTTCTTCATCATATACCAGTTTAAATGGCATGTGTCATGTCAGCTTCTTGCATGTGGTCCTGTATGCCCACAACTGGTATTTTGAGGTCCCAATCGTCCTTGTTGACATTATAGATCTTTGTCAGTGCGTTTTCCAGGATCTTGTTAAATTCTTCTACTATGTCATTTGCCTGTGGGTGATATGGTGTGCTCTTTTGATGATGGACTTCAAACTCTTCAGTCATAGACTTAAATTTTTTGTTAATGAAGTGAGTGCCTTGGTCTCTCATCAAAACTCTGGGGCAACCAAATCTCATGATTACTTGGTCTAATAGAAAATCTGTTGATGTTTATGTGTTGCAATCCTTCACTGGTGTTGCTTCTGCCCATTTCATCAAGTATTCTCTCGTAGTGATAATGTACCTTGCTCTTGTTCTTTTTGATGGTGGGTTGATTGGTCCCACAAAGTCTATTGCCCATTTTTCTCATCCCTTCTATTAGGTTTACCAACCCTCTGATAGACATCGCATCTCTGGCAGTACTCTTTCGGGTCTCTGTGAATGGTCATCCACCATAGTCCTGCGCGCAATACCTTATGTGCAGTAGCTTTGCTTGCGTAATGTCCTTATGCTATTCCCTCGTGGGCTTCTGCTAAAACCCTTGGCCTTTCATGTTCCAGCACATATCTTTGCAGGATGTTATCTACGCCCATTTTGTATAAGTGTCGTGTGATTAGCTAATAGTCTACAGCCCAAACTACCAGGTTTTTCTTCTACACGATGTTATATTCCTATGGTGCAGTACATGTACTTAAGTACTAGATGATATCTGCAAAGTATTCATCCGCGATTTGGACTAAAAACAATTGTGCGTCTGGAAAGTTGTCCTCTAAGTTTGTAGGTTCTTCGTCGTTCGTGACCCTTGATAAGTGGTCAGGTCCTGCGTTAGGCTTTCTTGGCTTGACTATTACTTCAAAATAAAACTCTTGAAACAGTAATAACCATCGACATATTCTCCCCCCAACATTGTCTTGTTGACTAGGTATTTAAGGGTTGAGTGATCTGTGAACATCTTAAAATGGTTTCCCAGTAAGTAATGTCGGAACTTTTGCAGTGTGTAGACCATAGCTAGGCCTTTCCCTCTCTGTGGTGTTATAGTTTTGCTTTGATTTTGATAGTTTTCTGCTTGCAAATGTTATAGGGTGATCCAAGTCCCCCGCTCTTGGCTGCTCCAAGATAGCTCCAAGTGCTATGGCTAATGCATCTACATGTACATGGAATGTCTTCTCCCAGTCTGGAAATACTAATATTGGCATGGTGACCATATTTTCTTTCAGCATATCTAGACCGTGTTGACAATATTCATTCCACTCAAACTTTGTATCTTTCCTTAACAATTTCTGCATTGGCGCGGTAATCTGTGCGTACCCTTTGATAAAAAATTTGTAGTATCCTGTGTGTCCCAATATCACTCCGAGTTGACGGACTATCTTTAGTGGTGGAAAGTTAACAATTACTGCAATCTTTGCAGGATCTACTAGTAAGCCTTGTTTGCATACTATATGGCCCAATAGTATCCCAAACGGTGTTCTGAATATACATTTTTTTATGTTTAACGATATCTAGAACTACCTACATCTTTTTAACATCAACCTCAATACCTCTACATGGTATTTTAATAAGCTATAGACTATCCAGTCATCCAAATATACTTCTAGAAACTAGTGGATAAACTCCTTGAATGTAGCGATGACTACTCTGGAAAATATTGTTGGTGCACTCTTCACTCCAAATGGAATGACTGTGTATTAGTAGGATCCCCATTTAATAGCAAACGTGGTCTTGTATCTGTCTTCCTGTGTTATCTTGATCTAGTGGTAGCCTGAGAATCCATCAGTGAATGAATAAACTTTGTGTCCTCCTACGTTCTCCAACACTTCATCCATAAAAGGTGTAGGGAACGGGTCATGTAGGCATGCATCGTTCAACTTCCTCAAGTCAACGCATATTCTTATCCCACCTTGTTTTTTCTCTTGAATTACCATCAGGATTATCCATTTTGATTCCTCCACAGGTTCTATGATTCCAGCTACGAGCATCCTGTCGATCTCAGCTTTGACTTTCTGCTTATATATTGGGTTTAATCTGTATGGTCGTTGTTTGATCAGCCTCGCTTAAGCTATGAGTGGTATCTTCATTTCTCCTAGCTCTCCCGCTATACCCTTCATTTATGTAAATGTTGTGGGGAACAAGTCATTGTACTTGCGCAGTAACTTTTTTATTCTTTCTATTGTTTGTTCATACCAATAGTCTCCAATGCTGGCCATTTTTGGATTCTCAACTGTCCCAATGTTGACTTTCTTCACCTTGATCGGCACGGTAATCACTTTGGATTCTAGAGGTGGACCTTCCACTTCTCTTTCTCCTTCTGCTTCCTCGATCTAAATATCGCGTGGATCGTCTTCATATGGTGCTTCTTCCTGCACATGGTAGCATGACAACAATTCTTTCACTGTCTGTCTATTCCGTTGTTGTTCTTCAGTTATGAGTTCATTTTCTGGTTCTGTGATGAATATCACCCCTCTTATTCGTTTAAGAGTTGCATATATGTCGAGGTTCTCATGCTTGAATGAGAAAGTGACTGTAAAATTTTGTTGTAGTACTATCCAACTCAAAGTTCCTCTGTGCAATTCCTAGTTTGTATACTAGTTCACTGGTATGCCTTCTAAGGTGTGTACAAAATGATGAGGCCATTCCTCTAGGGGTTTCATTTTCCACAACATTCTACACTTCTCCAAGTGTTCCACTGGTGCCCCCTGTCCATCGTACTTATGTTTCTTGTTTATTTTTTGTTTTGCACCAAACCTTATGTGCAGTAATCGCTTACATTGGTACCAATCCTTGATTGTTTCCTTGTGTGCACCCCACCATCTTGCAGGTGTGGCCTTGAGTGTTATCGAGTGCTAAGAGTCTCTAATTTTTTATTACTTCATCCTCGTATTGTTCCAAGAATACTTCTAGATCGTTTCCTCCATGGAAATTGGGTGGTTCCCTTATCTCCATGCCTACCCATCTTACTGCATGGTCTATTCTTGTGCACCTTCTTGTGAAAACTTCAAGTAGCCTTTGTTACCAGTTCTCTAAACATGTATCTGAGTCTGTCGCACATGAATTAATGCTCTGCCAACTGAGTATCCCATCTATAGTTGGGCTTACATAATCCTCATCTCGCCCAGTTGTTATATACAACTAGTTGATTTCCTCCAAGTCTAAATAGGTAGGTTCTACAAACCTTTCCCCCTCTGATGGGTCCACCGGTGTGATGACCCTGAATTCTCCTGACTCGAATGTCATTTTTTGTGTCTTTAGATTGATTATAGCCTGGTTATCAAACGCCCATTCCAAGCCAAGCAATGTTGGATATGGTGTTGTGTCGTCCACTATTTCAATCACTTCAAAGTTTTCTTTAGTGCGCACTCCATCTAGGTCTATTGTTACTCCTTTCAGTCTACCAATTGGTAGGACTCTATGTTGGTTTGCTAGTTTCAGCTGGATAGGTGAATATCCTAATGTGGGCTCTCTCATACATTGCCATGTCTTCTTGGGTAATACATTGACTTCGGATCCTAGATCCAGTATGATATCTCCCATGTTGAAATCTCTGATGTTGGCATTCAGCCTAAACTCCCTACTTGTTCTTCTCCTGGTATGTAGGTGATTGACTATTTTTTTGTTCTAGTTTTCCTTCTGTCTCTATGCTACATTTTTCTAATATATTTTCCAATATTTTTACAGCAGATGGATCATTCAATAGTTTTACGCATGATTGCAAAAATCCTTTGATTGTACTTACTTGTCCCATGGGTTACATTTCCATGGTATGATCCAACAATGGAGGCATCTCGTAATTTGGTGCTTCCTTGTTTTGTTGTGCAGTTGAAGTCGACGCAGTGTCTTGCTTCATGAATTCTTGTCTAGCTTGCCTAAATGTGTCATTCTCGATCTACGTGTCAAATTGTTTCCTTGGTATAGCATTCTTCTTTACCCATTGATGTTATACTGGTTCTTGTAGAGCTGTATTGTTTCGTGTTCTAGCTCCTTCGTGCATAACTATGTTGATGTTTTGTCTTTCATCCCTCGCTTCTGCTGAAATTGAACGTTTTGATTGTTTCGATTCCTCTTTTTCTGGATCTTTACTACTAGTATTGTACATTCTTCTGTATCATGGTCCAATGCATGGAAATACATACACGTTGTTGGTGGAAGTGGACAGTCCCTTTCATAATGTCCCAGTTGTTGACAGTTATGGCATACCACTGGTCCTCTACCTCTTCCAAAACCTCCTCTTGCTCTTCCTCCACCTCTGTAGCTCGCTTGATCTCCTCTCGACGCCTTATACTGAGGCACCTGATTGTACTACGCGGTATTGTATTGAGTTTGCGTTGTGTTGTACTGGGGTTGTGTGGTATTATATTGTTGTTGCGCAGTGTTGTATGGGGCTGGAACTTGGTTAAATTATGGTGCAGCTTGCCCAGTCATAATTTATGCCTGCACTTTATATGCATCTGATGTCCTCTCTCACATCAAATCCATAGTTCTACAATCTTTGTCGTTGTGGCCTATAGACTTGCAAAAGTTGCAATATGAACTCTTTGGAACTGTATGGTATTTTTGCATCATTGGGCAATGATATGGATCATGACCTGGTTTCTTGCAGATCTCGCACCATAGTCCTCCTGTTGGTAACGGATTTGTCGTTCATGTTGCCATATACTGTGTGAATGTTAGACATACGTTCTTGTGGTGTCCTTTTGTCCTGCATGTGGTACACCAAATGGCTTCTCGTTTGTCCTTAGTTTTGTTCTAGTTCAGTTGGAACGTTAAGTTCTTCAAGTCTTCCTTCAGTTCTTCAATGGTTGGATCCATCTGTTTATATTGGTTTTCTTCCAGTTGCAGGGCTACCTGCAGGGCTGCATGCAGAGCATTTGCCTATGTCTGAAAATTTTGTTGTCAAATGGATATTTCAAGTGTGGTAGCAGTGAGTTGATGAACATGTGCCTATGCTTCATATCGGTCATGAAATATTTCAACTTTCCTTTCAATCACTTGAATCTCTAGTCAATCTCCCATACGGATTCTCCTGGTTTCTGTCTTATTTCTATCATCGCGTTCATTGACGCAGAGCCCCACCTCAGTAGGGTCTGCTAACCTCCCATCCTACGAATATTCAACTACTCTAAGCCAAAATGGCTCCTTGGTCCACGCTGGAAACCTTAATATATAAAAACCACAGGTCCTTTTACGAACCCCGACTGTGTGAACAAGCACCAAGCGCAAGCTCCTCCCACGCGACCACTGGCAGTGACCACATGCCTTGCCGAAAGGCATTTCGTACTTCACGATTTTGGGACTTCTATTGCGAGTTGCCCCGACTCCTCCAATTCCCAAACTCCGAAATAGGGCTTAACGGTCCCTAGCTCCTCCCTTTAATCCTCCGTTGATGTGACCTCCAGCAGCGACCTGGGGTCCATCTCCCGAGCATTTCGAGACTTCGTGTATTGGGAACCTTCGAAATAGTTCTCTCCCCTTCTCCCAAAATGAGAACTCGCGATGACCACTATATAATATTGACAATTCTCGTTTCCCATGATCCGACGCTCCAGATTCTTCCTTTGTGAATCAGAATTTCGCGTTTTGCGAGTCTAGAAGTGGACTTTCCTCTTCCTTCTGACTCTCGACTTCTCGATTTCTCCTTCACACGGAAGGGATCAATGGTTAGATCTCTTCTTGAGATCGACGGCTATTATCTCTCCTGAGCTTGCGTGTGTTGAAAAACTCTCGCCCTTATCCTCCTCGCAAATCTACTGGATCCAACGATCCACAGAAATCGATTGCTTTCCCTTCAGGAATTCCAACCATCTGTCGAGGTTCTCGATGGTTTCTCATCAAGTGACTCGGCGTCAACCCTTTTGAACTTAGTTCCATGAGGTGATTTCAATCCTTGTCTTTCCCCTTAACTTATCCAAGTCTCTATCCCTCCTGAGATTGATATTCGCTGCAAACTCAAGGATTCCAAAGAATCATGCACGCACCCCTTACGGCTTCCACAATAACCTCTGGTTATTCAAACTCTCCAACTTTGCGCACTCCTTGCGGCAGAAGTTCTTTAACCACTCACTTGGGTTGGAAAATTCTAAGACTCTCCTCATCCTGCACACACCTTGCACGGCTTTGTGCTATACTTGCACTTCTGCAAATATAAGATCAACATTGTCTCTCCTGATCTTTCTGAGATAAACTCATAACCTTGTCGATGCACTCCTTGTGGACTTTCATTGCACTCCTTGCAAGAATTCTCAGGAAGAGAAACAATTGAAAATCATACTTTCTTCACAGACTTCATACATTCAACATGAAATCACATACATATGGCATTGAAAAAAATGCATAACAGAGACTGAAAATAAACTGTGAACATACCATTCAATAGATGCATACAGGAACCATAAATACACCAGACAATTGGATCAAAGCATTCTTATATTAATTCAAGTGCTTCTGTACATGGTCTACAACAACAACATATGTCTACTCATACAACTTCTAAAATCTTTGCTCTTCTCTACTCTCCTAAGCTCTCTTTATCTACAGCTCCTAAAATGACAATTTACAATACAACACGTCTACGAGGGAGTCTTATTGAGTTTTCCCTCCTACAACCTTAAGCTATCTTATCGAAATTAAAGACTACCATCTACTTTACATTTATTACAATAAATGTCCACAACCGACAGATGAGAGCGAACGCTCAAGATCTGTATTACAATCCCCAAAACATTAAAAGAAATTACATCCTTCCAGCTATTACATTAATGTTCTTCTTTTGAAATTTAAAAATGTCTTCAAAATGCATGCTGGTGTATATCCATTTGTCCTCCACTCATGCTTAGTTGCCGATGCTCCTGCATCATACTCCTCTAGCTGAAAAAAATCATGGACTCTTGTCCATGAGCTCCTGCACCATCTGTCCATGTTTCTGGATATTTGCTTCACTTTCCCAACTGGCATCTTGAATCGGGTGTCCTTTCCACTTTACTAAATATTCAAAATATGTCTTCTTTCGGGTCTTCTTACCAACTCTCTGATCAATGATATTTTCCATATGCGACTTTTCAGCTACAGGCATCTATTTGACCCACTGAATTTACTTATGACTCTCTACTCCTCCTGTTTCATATGCTCTGTAAGGATACAAATCTACTACATTGAATATGGGTGATATGCCCACATCATCTAGAAATTCTATCTCATAAGCATTTGCCTCAAACTTCCTTAAAATCTTACATGGCCCTATCTTCTTCATATTCATCTTATTATGTGTTCCCCTTGGGAACCTTTCTTTTCTGAGGTGTGCCAAAACTAAATCTCCTACTTTGAATTGAAGCTCTTTCCTGTGTTGATCTGCTCTGCGCTTGTATTCATAGTTGGAACTCTGCAACCGCTCTTTAATCTTACTGTGGAGCTCCTGCATATTTTCTACAAAATCTTCCACTTCAACACTCCTGAACTCACTTTGTTGTCTCTCAACTCAAACACTCCTATTGGTTTCATTCCATACATTATCTAAAATGGGATCTTTCCTGTACTCCTATTTGGTTATTCATTATATGCAAATTCCGCTTGTGGCAAAATCTGATCCCAATGAGTGTGATGTTTAGTTACTAAACTCCTCAATAAGTCCCCCAAACTTTGATTTACTACCTCAGTTTGTCCATCCGTCTGAGGGTGATATGTTGAGCTAAAGGATAAATTCGTCCCCAACTTCTTCTATAGTGTCCTCTAGAAATGACCAACAAATTTGGCATCTATGTCTGAAACAATACTCTTAGGTAATCCATGAAGTCGAACAACTTCTTTGAAAAATGGATTTGCAATGTCTGTTGCATCACTGGTTTTCTGACATGGAATAAAATGTGCCATTTTGGAAAATATATTGACTACCACAAATATGGAATCATAAACTCTCTATGTCCTTAGCAGTCCCAACACAAAATCCATGCTTACCGCATCCCACGGCCTCTCTGGTATTGGAAATGGTTGATACAACCTAGTATTCTGTCTTTTGCCCTTTGCGTGCTGGCAGATTCTACATATGTTGACAAATTTTCGAACATCCGTCCTCATTCCTGGCCAATAATACAAATTGTTCAGTTGCCCAAATGTTTTTTCATGGACGAAATGTCCAGCCAATCCCCCACTATTCTTTTCCTTCAAAAGGTTTTATCTCATAGAAGTCTTCGGGATACACAACTGATTTCCTTTGAATAGCAGTCCCTCCTGAATTAAATACTCAATCCATTGGCTTCTGTCTCTTAAAATAGGGTTCTCACATGCTTCTTAAGAGTCCTTGAAATCTGAATCATCTCTGTACATTTCCTTAAGGATATCAAAACCTAAGGTCTTCACTCGAAACTCCTGCAGAATCAAACATTTCCTGCTCAACACATCAACAACCTTGTTAGCATTTCCAGAAATGTGCTTTACAACAAAAGTAAATTTTTGCATAAACTCAACCCATTTTGCATGTTTTTGGTTCAGTTTCTCTTGTTTGGTTATAAACTGTAAGGCCTGGTTGTCACTATACAAAACAAACTCTTTTGGAACCAGGTAGTGCCTCCATTTCTTCAACACCTATATGACTACATAAAACTCTTTATCATAAGTGGAGTAATTTCTTTTGGCCTCATTCAGCTTCTCACTGAAGTATGCAACTGGTCTATTGTCTTGACTTAAGACTGCTCCGATCACAAATCCACTTGCTTCACATCTCACTTGAAATGTTTTACCAAAATCTGGCAGAACCAGAACTGGTTGTTCAATTATCTTCTCTTTTAATAACTTGAAACTTTTCTCTGCTTCCTCTGTCCAATGAAAATATTTGTGTCTTTTCTTGACTGTGTCCATCATCGGTGCACAAATTCCACTAAAATTTCTAATGAACTTCCTGTAAAAACTGGTTAATCCATGGAAGCTTCTGACTTCAAATATATTTCTTGGCGAAGACCATTCTTTAATTGCTTTTACCTTCTTTGGATCCATCTTCAACTCATTCGAAGAGATCACAAAAACCAAATAAATGAGTTATGTCTTCATGAAAGACGACTTCTTCAGATTTATCAGCAACTTCTCTTGCTGCCACCTCCTCATCACTAGAGTTAAATGTCTCAAATGTTATTCTTCAGTCTTACTGAAGATCAGTATATCATCAAGATACACGATTACAAACTTTCCAATGAAATCTTTCAATACTTTGTTCATCAATCTCATGAAAGTACTTGGCGCATTCGTCAATCCAAACGGCATAACAAGCCATTCATACAGCCCTTCTTTCATCTTGAATGTTGTCTTCCATTCATCACCTTCCCTCATCCAAATCTGGTGATATCCACTTTTCAAATCAATTTTCGAAAAAAACTTTGCTCCACTCAAGCAATCCATCAGTCATCCATCCTAGGTAAAGGAAATCTATACCTGATGGTGATTTTGTTTATAGCCCTCGAGTCTGTACACATTCTCCATCCACCATCCTTTTTCAGACTTAATATTGTAGGTACAACACATGGACTCAAGCTTTCTCTAATTAACCCTTTGTCCATCAAATCCTGGACTTGCTTCTTAACCTCTTCATTCTTCTGCGGCATCAATCTGTACGTTGCTTTGTTTGGAAAAATCGCTCCTGGTATAAGGTCAATGTGATGGCTTATACTTCTCATGGATGACAACGAACAAGGTAAATCGTTCACCACTATATCAGTGAAATTCTCCAGCAGTTCCTAAATTTCCTCGGGTAGATCATCTATCGAGGTACTGGTCAATATGACTCTAGGTTTTCTCACCACAACAAACTGCAATTCTTCTTCTTTCCTGACTTCATCCAGAAGTTCCTTCCCACTCATGAGAAGTATAGTATTGCTTGCTTCTGCTTTCGCTTTCTTGTCTTCAATTGGCAACAACATATGCGTCCTACCATTCTTCTCCAAGGTATAAGTATTCTTTCTTCCATCATGAATAACATTTTTGTCATATTGCCAAGGCCTCCCCAACAAAAGATGACAGACATCCATGGGAATTACATCACATAAAATCTCATCTCTATATCCCCCTATCTTAAATTCAACTAAACGTTGTTTAGTGATTGTTACATGATGTCCTTTTTGCAACCATGAAACTTTATACGGGCTTGGATGTACAACTGTCTCCAATTCCAGCTTCTCCACCATCTCTGTGGATACTAAATTATTTGTGCTTCCACTGTCAACAATCACCTTGCATACCCTGTCCTTGGTCTTTCAAGCAGTCCTAAACAAATTGTTCCTCTAGACTGGATTCTCCATCTCTTTCTCTGGTTTCAAGAGAATTTTCCTCATCATCGAGGATCTTCCACCTTCTGCATCTTTTGCCTCAACATTTTGCCTCTACGCTTATAAAATGTGAGCTTCGCCTCCTCCATCCCTTTTTCTATCAAGACATTCCCAATATTTGTGTCTGATCTTTCCACAAACAAAACACTTTACTTCACCTCCTTTTCCTCTTCCTCTTCCTTTTTCTCAAGGAAAGGTGTTCCTATCGGCATATTGTCTCCCTTGTGAACTTCCTCCCCTTTATGGGTGGTTATGAGGTTTCTTTTCTTCATCCTTGGGTTTTTGTACTCTGTCCTGGGCAATTGTTTTGCTTCTTCTCTAACTTCTACCTCTGCCCCTTTGACCTTGCTTATGGGCCAATTTTTCTTCTGCCTTCAGAGCAACATGATAAGCATCTTCCACATTTTTTATTGTCACCATGCTCATCTCGTCCTGAATCTCATATCTCAGGCCATTCATATATCTGGCGACCTTTTCATCGTCACTCTCGCGATGACCAGCTCTGATGTTTAACCTATAAAACTCCTCACTGTATCCCTTCACTGTCATCCCTTTCTGTCTCAAATTATGCATTCTTCGAAACATATTGATTTGATAATCTCTGGGTATGAATTTGTCTTTCATCTTCACTACCATTATGTCCCAGCTTTTAATTCTTTGTTTTCCTTTACAGTGCCTATCAGCCTACAGTTCATCCCACCATAGTGTTGGATGTCATTTCATCCTAGTGACAACGTGCTTAACTTTCATATCTTCTTCAACATCCTCATAGTCAAAGTATTTGTCTAGAGCTCTCAACCAATCTAGCAGCTCCTCAACATCCAAGTTGCCTTCATACATAGGGATGTCCAATTTTTCTCTGGCACCTATTCTTGCAACAACTTTAAATAGACGTTCCTTTGCAGCATCTTCGGCTACAACTTCTTCGGCTCCTTCTTTGTTCTTGCTTTCAGCCTCACTGATATCTCCAGTACCAGGTGTTCGTCTTTGTGTTGTCTCCATAGCATCTAATCGAGCACGAAGTTCTCTCATTTCCCTCTCCACGTCCGGATCAGGTAAAGTTCTTTCTGGACATCTCCTTGGCAGCATGGTTTCAACCTGTCCACGCAAAATTCAAATCATAACTGTCCTATGTCTTCTCGTGCTTACAGAAAACAATAGTTGTAAGCTCTGATACCACCTGTCGTAGAGCCCCACCTCAACAGGGTCTGCTAAAATCTCGGCCTACAGATCTTGACCTCCTTTGAACCAAAATGGCTCCTTGGTCCATGCTAGAACCCTTAATATATAAAAACCACAGGTCTTTTTACGAACCCTTCCTGTGCAAACAAGCACCAGGCACAAGCTCCTCCCACATGACCACCAGCGGTGACCACGTGCCTTGCTGAAAGGTATTTCGCACTTCGCAATTTCGAGACTTCTATTGCGAGTTTCCTCGACTCCTCCAATTCCCGAACTCCAAAATAGGGCTTAGCAGTCCCTAGCTCCTCCCTTTAATCCTCCGCTGATGTGACCTCCAGCTGCGACCTCGGGTCAAGCTTCCGAGCGTTTTGGGACTTCACGTATCGGGAACTTGTGAAATAGTTCTCTCCCCTTCTCCTGAAATGCAAACTTGCGATGACCGCTATGCCAGATCGACGATCCTCATTTCCCGTGATCCGACGCTCCAGATTCCTCCTTCGCGAATCAGAATTTTGCGTTTCGCAAGTCTAGAAGTGGACTTCCCTCTTCCTTCCGACTCTCTACTTCCCGATTTCTCCTTCGCATGGAAGGGATCAACGGTCAGATCTCTTCTTCAGATCGATGGCTACTATCTCTCCTGAGCTTGTGAGTGTTGAAATATTCTCTCCCTTATCCTCCTCGCGGATCTATTGGATCCAATGGTCAATGGAAATCGGTTGTTTTCCCTTCAAGAATTCCAACCGTCCGTCGAGGTTCTCGATGATTTCTTGTCAAGTGACTCGGTGTCAACCCTTATGAACTTAGTTCCACGAGGTGATTTCAACCCTCATATTTCCCCTAAATTTCTCCAAGTCTCTATCCCTCTTGAGCTTGATCTTCCCTGCAAACTCAAGGATTCCAAAGAATCTTGCACACAGTCTTTGCAGCTTCCACAATAACCTCTGGTTATTCAAACACTCCAACTTTGCGCACTCCTTGTGGCAGAATTTTTTCAACCACTCACTTGGGTTGGAAAATTCTAAGACTCTCCTCAGCCTATGCACACCTTCCATGGCTTTGTGCTATACTTGCACTTCTACAAATATAAGATTGATGTTATCTCTCCTGAGCTTTCTGAGATAAACTCAGAACCTTGTCGACGCACTCCTTGCGGACTTTCACTGCACTCCTTGTAGGAATTCTCAGGAAGAGAAACAATTGAAACACATAATTTCCTCACAGACTTCATATATTTGACATGAAATCACATACATATGGCATTGAAACAAATGCATAACAGAGACTGAAAATAAACTGTGAACATACCATTCAATAGATGCATACAGGAACCATAAATACACCAGACAATTGGATCAAAGCATTCTTATATTAATTCAAGCGCTTATGTACATGGTCTACAACAACAACATATGTCTGCTCATACAACTTCTAAAATCTTTGTTCTTCTCTGCTCTCCTAAGCTCTCTTTCTTTACAGCTCCTAAAATGAGAATTTACAATACAACACATCTACGAGGGAGTCTTCTTGAGTTTTCCCTCCTACAACCTTAAGCTATCTTATCAAAATTAAAGACTACCATCTACTTTACATTTATTACAATCAATGTCCACAACCGACAGATGAGAGCGAACGCTCAAGATCTGTATTACAATCCCCAAAACATTAAAAGCAATTACATCCTTCCAGCTATTACATTAATGTTATTCTTTTGAAATTTAAAAATGTCTTCAAAATGCACGCTGGTGTTGGACACACCTACCACACTTAGAGGGGGGGTGAATGAGTGTGGGGCTCTTTTTCCCAAAACTTCCCTCTTGCACAAAAACTCATCAATTAGCATTCAACATTTATTCATTACCCATTGCTATCATTTATAACCAGTTAG
>ML786735.1:484649-519982 GCA_009831015.1 Picea engelmannii | reverse complement strand
CTTTTTATAAATTAAGAGAGGGTTCCATGCATGCAAAAATGTCCAACAATAATAAAGTGTAACTCCCCAAGTAATGCACCCCACATGTGCCAAGAATAGGTAGACACACCCCAAGCACACTCCTCCATGTGGTGGCCACATGTCAACACATGCTAACCACACTCATCTATGTAACTTCTCCAGTAATGCGCCCCACATGTGCCTAGTATAGGTAGACACATGCCAGGCACACTCCTCCATGGGGTGGCCACACACCAAACACATTCCTCTATGTGGCGAACACATGCCAAATGTTCAACTCATTATTTAAATGCAAATAAGTCGCTAATGACTAATGACTAGTCAACCAATCAACGCCAGTCTATAAATAGAACTGCTAAAAATATAAAATCCCTGAAAAGAGGAAATCGCAGAAACTTATGGCTAATGGAGGACAAGCTCAAAGCAAGAGAAAAACTGAGACAACATAGGTTGAATTCTTCCAATTATAAATCTTGGGAACGGAGTGCAAGCTTATGCACATGGTCAACTCCACAAACCTCCAACCAAAGCAATAATCATGTTCAGCTATTTAGCTACTTGAACTCCATTTCAACTATCCGAAAACCATGTTTAGTGGTGAACCACAGTTACAATGTATAATGAGTGTTTGGGAAACTTTGCAATCCTTTTAGCACTAGGATCTCTTCTACAATGTCCCAACTTATAGATACTGGTCACTGATCTACCATCTTATAGCCATAGGGAGTACCATCATTTAATCTAATTCCATGTTAAAACACACTAGCCTTTACTAGAGCTCTCTTCAACTTAATCCTCTCCCTGTCCTGACTCCTTACCAATCACACCTCGTTCTATTTGCTTACTCGTACTAGAGACTTTCTTAACTCTTCCCCATACTTGGACTCTCCTACTATGTACATACAGGTAATGAAGATTTCTTCTTATTGAGCGCTATCAAAGTACACCAGTAGCAGTAGAAACCATCCTTTGGTTAATAATTATTGATAACGACAGGGCTAATTTCCTTGTATTTAAGCATGCAAGTATCACTACTCAAAAATTGTTCAATAACAACCGCTTGCACGTGCCACTTCATACCTAGACTTGGTTCTGAATACCATTATGAGAACTTTTTCAAGATTACAATGTCAAAATGATACATACATGAGAAGTCTCTGCGAAAAAAATTCAATTCATCCCTGCATAAACTTTACCACGTGAAATTCAGTAAACATCAGTTACACGACTTATTATACATCGTATCTTCCCTCACAGAAACAGGGAGGGCCTAATATTTTAACAGCATGCATAGTTATCATTGTCGAAGTGCAAAAAATTAGGGACCAATGTGCTAAGGGCCCCATTTGTAATGATATCCCTGCAGAAGATACAAACTACATCTTCCCAAGGAAACCAAGGTTAGCGCAGGGAAAGCTAGACGTAAGTGGCTTATAAGGGAACAAAGAAGGAGTATTGTGTGAACTTATGCTGTGGGATAGGGAACAACCGCAAATAATGAAGCATGATTATATTGTATCCCACTTCTAAAATTTCATATTTTAGGCATCGTTGTGGAGAACCCAAAGAAAAAGAGATTTGACACTTGGTCTTCATAAAATTCAATCTGAAGGTAAGTCTGTTTCTCTTATGAAATCCAGCTCGGATAGTGCATTTTGACTTGGTTATGTTGGAAGTGGAGGTTCCTAGTTCGGTGTTTGTCTATGTAGCCATGATGTTATGAAATATAGTCAACGGTGTTTAAGGTCATGAGTATGCTTGTCTGCAGGGAGAAAATAGCTAGCACGCACATCTGTGGTCAATGTAAACAGGAAGAACGTATACCAAGGGGGTTTCTATATATTTGAGTCTTAATAGAAACTTTCCTTTCCACCAAAAAAAGCAGCATACATAACTCTACCTAATGATAGCAGACATATCTAAAGATCATTGATGACCAAATAATTCAACATTAATTTCATATTTAAGGATATAATATAGTCACCCCAATGTTACCTTCACATGATTGATGGGTAGAAATTCAGCTTACCAAGAAGAGTTTACGAATTTCATGTGCCACAGTTGTCATCTCTGTCCTGCCATTGGGGCAATGCAAATTACGAACATTATTGTCCTCCAAAATTGGATAAAATGACACTGGAGTTGTGCATGTTACTCTCCTACCTGTTTCCAATCAAGAAGCTCTCAACAAGTTGCTAAAGACCTAAATAGCACTAACAACATGCGAGGAAGGAAATTACAGTCTGCAAAAACAAAATTGACAAGATGCTTCCTATTATTGCTCTGTGGCAAACAAGCCTTTCCCCATTCTGAAAGCATTGCAATTGAATGTAGTGGGCTTATAAACACTCTACAAAGATCCTTTTGGCTAAGAAATCGCCCCAACCACATAAAAAGGCCTGCTTGCATGGACGAGACAGCCTGCGAGGAGAAAAATGTATTTGTGGAGGATTTAAACCTGGGAAGGGTATGAAACATCCTTCTTTACCAACTAACTAACCAAGACCCCATTGACAGTTCGCAAAATTTTAACCGCCAAGGGAGAACATTCATTATTTTTGAGAGGCATGGTACTCAAATTATATTCAATGCACCCAGGTTTGGACAGTTCTGGGTTGTCCATATTCAATGCACCATTACACAAACAAACCAAGAGTTGATGAATCACCCCCACACCACCAGGTTGTAGAACGCACCCTTGTAGTAAAGCAAACCAGTAGAGAAATTATTCCTAGCAACACAAGTTTCCAGTAGTGGGATAAGGGAGCTGAGAAATAAGTCCCTGACTCCGGCCAAAAAATAAAGGATATTGTTATAAGAAAAAACACAATAAAAGTGAAAAATGATACGGAGAAAGTACCCAAAGAAAGTTGTAGAGCTCGAAATTTCTCTGGGATGGCAGCAGGGACGGACAACTTGATTGCGCTGCCATTAGCAAGTGTAAATCATGAGCTACTGGAGGAAATTTTGCACAAAACAAACACAAAGAAAGCATAAGTGTAGCACCTGGCGGGGTAGAAGTATTCGTTATCGAGACGGTACCCATAGCGAACAAAACGAGGATTTTGGTCATGGGTAACCTCTGACACCAGCACTTGAAGCCTGAACTTATCTGCACTCTCTGTTATGAATCCAAACTTCGCTGGATGAGCTTCCAACAGTTCTTCTATAAACGGGTTGTCCCAACAGCTCTCCTCGCTTATCTTCATGGCAATGAACGAATGAATATTCAAGTACGCCAAAAAGCCCATCGAATTCTATTAAATTTGAAGACGAGGATATCCGATTCCTCCCAGAATTGTAGCAAAATGTTTAAAATGCAAAACTCTGTTTACTATGATTAGCCATGTTTGAACTTACTTTACTATAATTAATCATAGTTGAATATACTTGATAATGGTTTTTTTTAATTGATAATGGTTTTTTCCAGAAGAAAAATGGCTCAAGCTTATATTGATATATAAACTTTTTTACATTGATAATAAAGAGGTTCTGAGATGATGGGACAAAGGAGCTGGCAGGACAAAAGAAATTCTTTGTCTTCACAACAATGGAATAAAAAAGGTCTAGGATAGATGAGAATCAGACCTAAAATTGACTTCATGATCAAAAGTGGATTTCAAGACGGAAATAGTAATCAAGAAATTTACAGTTTGTTGAGGTCCTTTGATTCCATTGATCCAAGTGAAAAAAAACAAAATACCCTTCGGAACTTCGAGGGCTCTTTTGGAAAGACTAACAGCTTCTTCGTTTGTTTGCCTGTAAATATGTTGAAAGTAGGTTTCTTGGAAGTTTTTCTGCAAGTCTCGAACTCTGCACTTCCAACCTTCAATTTTGGTGGCATGTAGTTTGCCTTTCCTTTAAAGCCACTCGATAATGACCTTGGAATCCCCCAATAAGTGAAGATGGTGTAAATGCAAGACATTTGCCATTATGAAGGTTGCCCATGCTCCAACTAATTCAGCCTTCGTATTGGAGCCATCTCCGCAATTGAAAAGCCATCTCACCTCCGGGGAATTAGGAATTTTCAAGGTTCCCCCAGCACCACAAGTTGTTCCCCCGTTAATGGATGCGTTGTCGAAGAAGGTCAGCGAATATCCATGGATAGGAAAAATCGGACTCAGTCTTAAAATTCTGGGTCTAGTTTTTGTTTGTGTTAGGAGAGCGAATTTAAAGTTCTAAGAATGACGGCACTGGATGAGGGGATCTTACCTTAGAATAAAGCTTTGTTGTGCTCCTTCCACAAGGACCAACACATAAGGACTCACAGTTTTTTTGGAGCAGCTAAGTTTTGTGTCCAGTTCACCATGCAATCATTTAAATT
Source organism: Picea engelmannii (assembly GCA_009831015.1). Classification (NCBI taxonomy): domain Eukaryota; kingdom Viridiplantae; phylum Streptophyta; class Pinopsida; order Pinales; family Pinaceae; genus Picea; species Picea engelmannii. The sequence goes on along the minus strand of ML786735.1, from coordinate 515,637 downwards.
CTGCCCCTTCCATTCCAAATTTAAGTTCAGAAAATTAATACAAGAGTTCCAAGTCGCCTTTGTAAAATGGCAATGGATGAAAAGATGTGTGTTATCTTCAGTTGCTGCTCTGCAAAGGTAGCAGAAGCCAGGACCCACCCATCCCTTTTTTAATAAGTTATCCCATGTGAGAATGCAATGGTTCGTTGCCAGCCTAAAGAAAAGTATAATCTTTAATTGCAGGTTCCACTTCCAAAGCTTAAGTTTACTTGATAATGGTTGATCATATGGATCATGGTTAATGATGGTTGACCATGTTCAAATAAAGTTTTCTATTCTTGACTATAGTTGATTCAATAATATTGATTTAGCAAAGGTGAATGTGATTATTCATGGTAGACTATGGTTCATCATGTTAATTATGGATGACCATGGTTGACTATAAGTGAATATGGTTGACTTTGATTCACTATAATTAACCTAGTTCACTTAGTTAACTATGAATGATTATGGTTGATCATGTTTAATACATTTGACCACTTGCTTGACTACGGATGACTATGGTTGATAATGGTTGACTATAGTTGATGATAATTAACCATTTTGATTATGGTTGACTCTGGTTAACAATGGTTCACCACTCTTAACTACGGTTGACCTTGGTTCACTATATTTAACTATGTTGACCTAGTTGAATGTGGTCTATTGTTGTTAACCCTTTTGCTTATGGATGACCATGGATAGTGATGGTTAACTTCATGGCTATGGTTGGCCATGTTGACCATGTTGACTAAGGCTTACAATGGTTGACCATGGTTAACTTTGGTTAGCTACATTGGTTATGGTCAACTATGGTTGACCATGTTTGACTAATATTTTACATGGTCGACTATAATAGACTAACATTGACATTAGTTGACCAAAGCCTATTGTAGTTAATCATGGTTGATAATGGTAAACCATAGTTTCTTGGATTTTGATTAAAGTTGATTATAGTTAACCAAGTTGACTATGTTTTATTATGGTTGACCATGTTAACTTGGTTGATAATGATTGATTATCTTTAAATATAATGACCATGTTGATCTTTGTTACATATGGTTGACTTAGTTGACCATCTTAAACCATGGTTGATAATAGTTGACCATGGTTTACTATTGTTGACCATGTTGATGATGGTTGACTATTGTTAACCATGTTGACCATGGGTGACTATCATTGACCAATGTTGACCATATTTACATAAGTTTGACTATGGTTAATAATGGTTGTCTATGGTTGACTATGGTTGACCATGTTTTACTATGGATGACCTTATTGACCTTGTTGACTTTAATTCATTGTAGTTTATTGTGTTGATTATAGTTGACCCTCTTGACCATGGTTACTATAGTTAATAATGGTTGAGCTTGTTAACCATGTTGACAATAATTGACCATGGTAGACTGTGATTGACCATGTTGATTATGGTTTGACTATGGTTGATTAATATGGTTTACCCTCTCAACCATGGTTGACTTTCTTGACCATGTTTGATTATGGTTGACCTTATTGACCACGTTAACTCTACTTGACCATGGTTGACTATGGTTGATAATGATTTGTTATCATACTTATAGTAGACCATGGTTAACTATGGTTGTAATTAATTGTTGTAAACTACAGTAGACCATGTTGAACATGTTTGACTATGGTTTACTTAGTTAACTTGGTTGACTCTAGTTGACCATGGCTTCCTATGGTGGACCATGTTGGAGAAGGTAAAGGTGGTTGATAATTAAATGTGACTTTAGTTGACCTTTGTTTACTATGGACTGTTTTTATTCTTAATGGTTAATTATGGTTTACTATAGTTGACTTTGGTTCATTTGATTAACTATAGTTTATTTCAATCCTTAATGGTTGACTATGGATAATTTTGACTAACCTTGGTTAACTAGTGTTAACTTTGGTTAACTATAGTTTATTTCAATCCTTAACAATTAGTTGTAATTAATTTTTTTCGTTGTGGTAGACATTAGTTCACTATGGTTGACTTTCATGGATTATGGTTAAATAAAGGTGACCAAAGTTGTCTATTAGCTTCGATTAGTTGTGGTTGACTATGGTTGACATTGGTGGATATGTGTTCACTGTCATTAAATGTAGTTGAGTTCGTTGAGTTTGGATGGTTTTGGTTGACCCTAGTTGGGAATGGATGATTTTGGTTAACTAAGTTAGTTTTGAATCTTAATGGTTGCTTATGTTTGACTCTAGTTGATTATGAATCTTAATGGTTGCCTATGGTTGACCATAATTGATTTTGAATCTTAATGGTTGCTTATGGTTTATTATAAGTTGTTTATGGTGGACATTGGTTGATTCTAATTGATTCTTGTTATCTATGGTTGATTATAGTTGACTCTTGTTATCTATGGTTGATTATGATTAATCATCGTTAACTATAGATGACTAAGCTTGACAATGGTTGGTTATGGTTAACTATGGTAGACTTTGGTTGACTATAAATGACTTTGGTTGACTTATGTAGACTTTAATTAGCTTTGATTGCCTTTGGTTGACTACATTTTACTGTAGGCGATAGTGGTTAACTATGGTCGACTTTGCATAGATTTATTTGCTTTGGTTGACTATGGTTTATTTAAGTTGACTTTGGTTGACTTTAATAGACTATGAGTTACTATAGAAGACTTTGTTGGTTATAGTTGACTACGGTTCTTAATGGTTGGTTAACCATACTAGGTTGACTTTGGTTGACTATGACAGTTGACATTGGATGACTTTGGACAACTATGGTTGATTTTGTAACATTTGAAGAGTATGAAAGAAGGTCCAATCATATTTGGCTATATTATTTAGGTTTGGTTGGTGATATGGTTGATTATGCGACAAAAGATTATATCGCATTGTGACATTCAAAAAATAATAAAAGAGGGTTACATTGCATTATGATATTTACAAAGGAAAAAAGATAGATGTCATATTGTGACATTTGAAAAGTTGTAATTTAAGAGGTTCAAGTTACTATAATGCCCTATAGGGGTCATAACCCATAACCCTTTAATGGTGTTGTAAATTACATTTTATATTGCTACTCCATACTCATAATAATTTACTACAATAGGGATTTAGAGAATTAAATTTACCACATAAAAGTGTATACTTTTGTTACTATTACTGTAAATTAGGCCATGAAATAAACTCACTAATCTAGCTATTAAGAATAACCTTTTTTCCAAAAAGAAAAAAAGTTCATAATTTTATTCATTAGGATTAAAATTACATATGTCATATGCTTGTAAGACATTCGAGCAACCATTTAAGGGTAAAAACGAGACTTATATAAGTCCATGACTACTCATCAACAATATTTGACATGTATCTATCTATTCACCTATGAAACATCACAACATATCTCTCAAATATCTAGCCTACAAATCACTATTCTGATCAAAATTTATTCAAAATAGTTCTCTTATACATATTTCAAAAAAGAGTAATATAACATACAATATCCAAATATGATCCTTCAACTAAACTAAAAAAACTACTAACCAAACTAATGGAATGTGAGTGAATTCAATGTGAAACCCATTGTTAAATTTTTGTACAATCCATTCACGTTGTTGTACCTAGAGGCCATCTTTAGATAGGAAATCTATGCCATGGTTTCATTCTTTGTGGATATGAGCAAAGGAGACATGAGTGAAACCCTTGAAAATACCAAAAAATTCCTTAAAGAGAGGTTGACCATTGAAATTTCTTAGTGTGTACTCTCTCTTATTCCAATTAATAGAAGTGAATCACCAAATGCTTGTAGATAAGACACCCCATCTTCAGCTACAAGAGTTAATATTATCTCTGGGGCCATCTATTAAGCCTTGTTGTTGGATCCTTGATTGAATTTAATAACATGTGACTCAAAAATATATAAAATGCCACTACCCCTCCCACTGGGGTCTCACCCTAAGAGGCACCATCAAAATAAGCCCAAGGATTTGATCTATCAATAACTTCTTCAACCACCCATCGATGAGGTTTTTTGTCATTTGACTATTTTGAAATATGAAAGTAGATTCCACCCTTATGTTGCACATTGAATTGGAGTTGTGATTTTATTCTCGAATATCATAGAATTTTGTGCTAACCAAGTACCCCAAGTAATGATCAAGGGTAAGGCCCTAATCTCTTTGGTAGAAGGATTGACACATTGGTGATAGAGTTAATCTTCAATAGAGTTTCCTGACCAAGCATCCTTGAAGTCCATGAAACTTTCCAATTCCTTCCAAACCAACCTATCAGAAGTATAGTTCATAAATAAATAGTTATTTGTTTCTTCACTCTCCATACATAAACTACACCATCCTAGGCCCTTAATATTACTCCTCTGTAAAATATCTCAAGTGAATACTTTATTTTTAGAAGTAACCACATAAAAGATGTGGGTTTTGTATGGGTATTTAAACTGCCATACTTGTTTCCACCAGCGTATGTCGAGTTCCTGAAACCCTTGTGTAACAAGGGAATTATAACCTTCTCGAGGAATGTACACACACACATAACAACATACATTAATAAAAAACATTGATTAACCCTATATGACACCTCCTTGATATACTTAAATATATAACCTCCTTTTAAGTTATCACAATAGTTCTCCAAAATTCAAAATGTAAATTCATCCCCAAAAGAGACAATATTAGAAAATGAGTTTAATTTAGGTGGATCCTTGTGTGAGGCCCACATGTCATCGCCTCATAATTTCCACATAATAAATTAAATAATTAAAAAATTTGAGAATCAAGGAGGACAAAACCCCTAAAAATTTTAAGAATCAAGGAGGACAAAACCTCTCCCCTAAATATTTTAAGAATCGGGGAGGACAAAACATCCTTTTAAGTTATCACAGTAGTTCTTCAAAAATTAAATTCATCCCCAAAAGAGGCAATATTAGAAAATGGGTTTAAATTAGGTGGACCCTCGAGTGAGGCCCACGTGTCATCGACTCATAATTTCCAAAGGTTAAATTAGATATATTGGAAATTATGAGTTGATGACATGTGGGCCAAGGGTCCACCTAATTTAAACTCGTTTTCTAATATTGCCTCTTTTGGGGATGAATTTAAATTTTGAATTTTGAAGAACCATTGTAATAACTTAAAAAGAGGTTATATTAATTCTATTAAGGAGGTATTATATATATATATATCACGATTAAAAAAAAAAAAAACTTTTATTCCAGAGTATAAAAGTTACAATCCTTAGGTGCTTCAACACATCTCCTGCAAAAAACAGCTAAAACCTCCCAACTATAATCCTCCTTCTTCAAGGAAAAGTCCCAAAAGTATAAAAAATTATACAAAATAGTCCCAATACTACACTTCATAAACATAAAACAAACAAATCTAGTAGTCATAATGAAAATAATCTGATTTTACTAAGAGAGCTCACCATCCCGTCAGTGAATTCCTTCAAGAGAAGAATATTGTCATTCAGTGTAAAGGCTTGTTTAGACAACTGATCAACATTGGTATTGTTTTCCCAATAAATATGGCTAAAGAAGATATTATGAATGTAGCAAATACAGACTTTGAGATGATCCCAATGTTTTGCAGCTACAAGTTTTCAATAGCCCGAACATTGTTCATCCACTCTATGGCTAATTTAGAGTCCCAAAATACTTGGAGAGAGACAATAAGGGGATTTTTTGTGTAACGAAGAAGCTCAATAAGTGCCTGCATCTCATCATGATTATTGGTTGCAACACTAAAGTGCCAAGTGCCAGTAACATAGTTGGATTCTAAGAAGAAAATAAGAAACCCAATACTACAAATCCTATTCTCACCTTGACATGCTCCATCAAATTAACCCCATGGCTTGGATTTGTCGATCATCACCAGACCTAAATTCCTGACCTTCTAGACCTTAGTCTTCAACTTGTAATGAGAAAATAATGCAATGGACTACTGTGCAATCTTGAAAGAGGGCCAAAGTTTATCTTCAAATAGGCCTACATTCTCCACTAGCCAAATACCCCAAGCTACCAATATAGGAATAACATGGAAAGGTTTCAAACCTAGGGAAGAAGAAAAATTCTCAAAGCAATCCACAATATATTCATTTTCCCATACTCGTCCCATCCCTATCAGTGCAATGACTTCCTTCCATGCTTGGAAAGTATATGAGAAGAATCTGAATAAATGTTGATTGTTATCCTCGGCCCCTTTACATAGAACACAAATATCAGGCCCTTTCTTGTCGTAACACTACAATTGGTTCCAAGTTAAGACCCTTCCCATTAGAACTAGCCAAAATAACATGATACCCTTAGGAAGGCCCTTGATATTCCAAAGTTGCTTGTACCACCAACGATCTACATCTTCATCATTATCACACAAGGCTTGATAACCCACCTTGGCCAAGTATCATCCACTAGATAAATCATATGCCCAAACTAACTCATTGTCCTAGTCTCACAGTTTGATGTGTGCTATTAACAGTTCCTAAACTTGAGCTTGCCAATGGCCATGCTATCATGCCTCCAAATTCAATGAACCCACTAATTTCCAGCTCTGACATGAGAGAGTGGTAGATCCCTAATCACAAAGACAGTTTAGAGTACATAAATTATTTCCTTGCAAATGGAGAAATGTATCTTCCAGAAGAAAAATATCCATGTTGCAACCCACGATCACATCCCAACCCACTTGAACCTGTGGACCATACCCCACCTTCAAGGCCAAATATTTTCCAACTATTGGAGAAGCAACAACAAGGTTCTTCCATTGGATAGTTGCAACCGGTGCATCCTTTCAAGGACTTCGAATCCAATCTAAAACCAATCCAGAGTAGATATACTTAGCACACAAAATGCACCTCCAAAGACTGTCTTGGGTGAGGAATACCCAAAGGGACTTAGCCGCCAAGGCTTTACCAAAACTTACTAGTTCCTTGAGACCCCAACCACCAAGCACTTCTGGTCGAGAAAGTAGCTTCCCATTAACTAAATGGGATCCAAGATACTTTGTATTATCTTTCCAAAGGTAATTACAACATAATTTCCTAATCCAAGTCAAGATTCCATTGGGAATGCTTGCGAAGAGGTGCCAATAATCCAGTATAGCCTATATGACCAATTTTATGAGAATAAGTCGACCACCCCTAGAGATCCATCTATTACACCACAACGTGATTCACTTCTCAATTTTTGAAACCAACCAACCCCAATCATTCAAGTTATAGGTATTTGGTTTGATTATGTAACCTAGATATTTTAAACCATCACTAAGGTCAAAGGCATCATAGGAGAAATGATTAGTTACCGCCTAACAAGAGACCTCGTCACACTTGGGAAAGTCAATAGCAGATTTTCCGGCATTAATTGCCATACATGTTGCACCACATAAGAGGTCCAACAACCCTTTGAGAACCCTACCCTTGGCTTCCACAGAATGAAAAAATAATAAAATATTGTCCACAAACAAAAGGTGAGTTAATTTCGTAGATCGCCCCATTCGAATACCCTGGAATTGATGGAGTCTAGTCACTTCAACAATAGCATGACTAATCCCATACACAACGAGAAGGAATAAATAAGGAGATAATGAACGCCCTTGGTGAAGCCCACAACCATCATAGAAGAATGGGGAACCACACCATTTATTAATACTGCAAAATGAATGGAGGAAACACAAGAAATTACCAAATTAACCATCGATAAATCAAAACCAATTTGGAGAAGTAACAACTTAATATATAACCCGAACACTTGGTCATATGCCTTTGATAAATTAATTTTGATCACTAAGACAGGTTTCATTTGTGTCTTGATGGTGTGAATACCTTCCTGGGCAGATCCAATAGCCTCATGGATCAATCGCCCCTTCAAGAAACCAAATTGCTTAGAAGTAATAATCCATGACAAGATCAATTTTAATCTCAAAGCAATAATGTTTTCCATGATATTATATAAACAATTGCACAATGAAATAGGGTGAAAGTCATCAACGGTTGACGAAAAACCCACTTTCGGGATCAACATAATAAACGTTGAATTGATGCTACCTAGGACTTTGCCAGAGATGTGAATCTCTTCTACAACCCTCAAAAGGTCGTCACCCAACAAGTTGACGCATCCCTCAAAGAATTATGTTATCCATCCATCAAGATCTAGGCTCTTGTCCCTATGAAAAGAGCCTAAAACAACCTAGAGTTCCTCTTTTGAAATTTCATTATATAAAGTTTGGTTTTCTTTATCCCCCACCATCTTGGGGAAATATGATAGGAGACTAAGTGCCATGTCCATTTTGAAATGAGGAGATTCCTGGAAGAGAGAATGGAAGTGATGGACTCCCAAATATGTGAGGTCAGAGAACCCATGAACTTTTGATCCATCTACATCCCTTAACTCCCATATGGTATTGTAACTCTTACGATAGTTGGTGAAACACTGGAAGAAATTTGTATTCAAATTACCCGCTTCCAACCATAGATCCAGACTCTTGATCCTCCACTCTTTCTCTTGTTCGACTAAAATATTATGCCGAGTAGTTTCCAAGTGCCAAACTCGGTCAACATCCATAGTGACATCCCATCGCATAAATATACCATCATAGATATGTTCAAGCTCTTCCTTAATGCCAAGGAGCATTTTGTATCGATCCTTTTTATGCCCAATATCACAATGAACTATTGTATTCTTCAGATTCTTAAGGGAATCGATGATTTTTTTATCAGCCCTAGAGCCAATATTTGGATCATACTTCACCCACTTGCTTCAACCAAATATTGAAATTCATCAAGCTCGAACCAAGAGAGGTAAAATTTGAAAGGTCCCCCCGGCCACCCCCTCGAGACATTCACATCTAAAAAAATAGAGAAGTGATATGAACACTCAACTTTATCGATCCATGATCTATAAACAACAATGTTCTGCAGAAGTGTGTGGTGTACCAAGAAACGGTCCAACCACTTATGAAAACCCTCCTATCTAGATCTATTATTTCTCCGGGTAGGACTAAGAGAAACTAGTTCCACGTCTACTAGACCCAACATATCCAACTTATTGAGGAATTATTTTGACAGTGGGTCTTCCCTTACCAAGTCCCCCCAAATTTCCTCCCTTAAAATGGAAAAATTCAAATCCCCATTAATAATAACATTCTCTAATTGAATAGCATGAATACCCAAGAGATGATTCCAAAATGATTCCTTGTCTATATAGGGACCATATATATTACATAACAAAAACGGTCGATCCAGTTCCTTGCACAAAATCTCTGAACAAATACTTGAATTCATAAAGAAACAATTTATAAGAGATATGGATGGCGAGATACTAGTAGTAAACCACTGGATGGGGAAATAGGTGTGGGTGGGATTCTCCTCAATCCTAAAGGAAATGTAATGTTTCATTATGCTTGGGGCCTAGGGACCATGACAAATAATATAGCATAAGATTATGTTCTTTACGCAGGGTTAAAATTGGCAAAAGAACACAACATCTCTCAACTCTTAGTATTCAAAGACTCAACGTTAATTTTCAGGGAAGTTCTTAATATAAATGATATGGAGAACAACCTCCTGAGTGGTATCCTCCACCAAATTACCTCTCTAATCAGAAATTTTGACGAAATCAACCTATTCCATATTAAAAGAGGCCTAAAACCCCATCCTGACCTATGGGAAAAATAGTTTTCTAGGATGGATCTAGAAGAAATTAATCTAAATGGAGAAAAGGGGGTTTTCCCCATCCCCTAACCCCTTTCTCATGATGCGACATCACCACATTCTCCACCCCGCCAGTTGTGTCATCCTCGTACATTGGGTACCTTCAAATGTCTGAAAGGTGATGGAGAGTGTGCAAGTCTCAATGGATTTTGTGTGAGATATCACTTGGGCTCTTGTGCTTTAGGCTCTTTAAGTGACTCAAAGAGCCGAGGTATGGCACTTATGACCATGTTTTGGAATATGTATGATCCTAGTTAAGAAGGGTTAATCATGAGCAGGGTTCATATTTTGTTCGCTCCTTGGGAGAGAAGACGATTCCACTAGTGCTCTTTGTTGTTGGTTGATCTGTGAGATAGGAATTTGGGGACTCTAGCAGGGGCCGCCTTTGGTTTCTCCCCCTAGAATCTTCATCATATTCACAGGTCCACTCTCATTTTTTATTTAATGTCAAAAAATTGTGGTGTTGTTTTGTTAATTCTCTTTATACACCGCCCTCCTTGTATTATTTTCACATTCGATTAGAGTAGTTTTAGAGCTTGGCCACATGGATTCCCTATGGAGACCTCTATGAGTGATCTCAAGAAAATCCTCAGACATCACGAAGAGTTTGGCCAAGCCAATAATACATCCCTTCAACAACTTATAGCTAAACTCAAAGAATTCAAGGAAATGATGGCAGGGATCTCTCGTCGAATGGAAGAAAAGTTTGTGGAATTCGAGGTTGCTCTCACTGCCCTATCTCGTCGTATGGATGAAATTGAAGCATATATCCATTATATTAGAGCCCCAAGCCTTCTTCAGGGATCAACCTCTAATTCAGTGAACCCTGGCAGACCCTCCCATCTTGATGTTGCTCTTGAGAACGACTCAGGAAATTCAAATTTAGGTATTGCTCCAATGGATATAGAATATGGGCCTCTTAAACTCTTACGGACCTCCGACATTTAGGATTCTTCCTCAAATATGTAGTTAATGTTTTTTAAAATCTTATGGTGCCTTGGGAAATTTTGTAAAGATATTACCAGTCTAGAAAATCATGGGAATGGCCCAACAAGGATGTTACATTTTATTACTTTTGTTTCTGTTCTAGTTACTGAAACTCTTCGACTGTACGCCCTATTATGTAGAATTTTTGACGTTTTTTTCTTCGGTGCGACCCTTTTAGTATAGTTTAGTTTAGTTTGTGTTAAAAAAAAAAACCTCCCAACAACCCTTCTGAGTCCTGTCCAAAAAAGACCCAACTTGAAAAGATTTTTTTAAGCTCAACAATAGTAGGGTCGCATTTCCCCATAGTCTCTTACATGAACACAATATTAAGGTGCTCCTACCCAATAAACCTCTAGAAGGAAATATTGTTTGGTCTTCCCCCAAGACCCTGCATGTTATCCAACATTATTTTCATAAGGGTGTTAGAAAAGGGGGAACACCTTCTCTAAGTCCCTCAAATATAAGTCATTGAAAACCTTGAGACACCTCTCGAGAATATTTTTCCTGAGTATGTTTTAATGTGGATTTATGACCCACCTTGGATGGCCAAGGATCTTTGGTAGAGACAAAACCCAAACCCCCAAAGGAAGAAGGACCCTGAGACAAAACTCTGGGCCTAAGAAAATATGGGTCCATCCCCAAGAACGTCAAAATAGAGTTGGAAGAGCATACCTTATGAGACCCCAAGGACTAAGTTGTGTCATGATCAAAGTCATTTGCAAGATCAACTATAGGTTCCTTAGAAGTTCTAGGATCCACCCAATTATCAAATAAACCTCCCAATGGAATAGGACAATCGATGATACCCACCACCCCCTCAAAAGAATGAAAACACATGTGAGAGGAGGAACTAACCAAACGAGTCAAAGTTGAGGACTTACCCGAAACTGAACACTTGAATTTTCTGTCATACCATAGTGCCTCTAATTTGATCCAATCTACCGTTGAGAGATCAAGATCCTCATCTAAAATCTCCTTAGGAATCTTTGGTATACCAAACATGGGGCCATGCTCGACCAATGGAACAAATATGTCAGCAACAACAATTCAAACATTTTCATGATGAGAAGAAGCCTAAAGAGGCCCCAAAGACCTGAATTTTACCATGTCACGTGGAGGGAGGAAGGAACGCATCACCTTTTTTAGCACTACACGTTGTGGGCAAGTGTTGGGCCCGAGATATGATCACTTGCATGATGGTTATTATACATTTTTGCTACATGTACATATGCGTTTTTCATCTTTTAAAGGAGCTTTTTGAAGAATTTCATGATAAAATGGTATGATCGCCATAAGGTACGTGTAATTCATGTTTAATGATTGAATCAAATATAATTCATCATGTTTCATGATTTCTAATAGCTAATTCACGTTTTTTGGTGTTACAGGGCAGAAACGCACTATGTTTCTAGTTTTGACACTTGATCCGGCACTTGATCCGACACTCGATCCGACACTTGTTCCAGCACTCCGTATTGCACAGAAATGGAAGGTGAGTTGGCGGTTATGGCATTGGCGGCCAGTGTTGGGCGAATCAGGAACATGGGTTTTGTTTGTCCTTATCCCCTCTAGCTACTGAGCTCCAGACAACTCAGTTTCAGTTGTCCAAAGAAGGCGATTATTAGCTTGCTCTGTTTTATCTGTTAGGGCATCATTTATTGTATTTTGCCGAAATTAGAAGTGGTTCGACCCTCCTGTGGCCGACCACTTGGGTTGTAAGCTTATACATACTGATAGGATGGTCAGTAGATTGTAAAGCAAGTAGAAGAACCATTGTATTGGAGACAAATTCGTTTTTCTCTGTTTTTGAGTTTTTACATTGCCAGAATTATGCCAGAACTGCGTTTTTGGATTTTTATGGTGAATTCGCCTTGTTAAGTTTGTGGTGTGCTTGTAGGAGGTAGCCACAACTTGCTGGGGGGCCCACCAGTAGTCTGGTGATTGTTCTTATGTTTGTTTAGCATTTCCTAATTTAATTACTCTTTTAATTTCCTGTACATGTATGTTTTTATTGTGCTAACTAGTTTGTTGTAGCTTAGTTGTTTTGATTCTCTTTTGCAGGTTAGATGATGATATGTATTAGCATGTATTGATTTTGTAGATTAGGAATAGACTTGCAAGTCTCTATACTAACCTTGTGTGCAATTAGAAAGTCTCTCTCTCTCTCTCTCTTTATACTAACCCCATGTGCAAAGTAGATGTTAAATGATACTTTCTTTTATAATTTTACAGTCAATTTTAGAACAGATTTTTAATTAGAATAGAACATAGTTTTAATTTGGGTTTTCTTTTGACAAGGATTGATGGATGGATAGATTTAATTCCAGTTTTTAGTTACAGCTTGCTTACTTTGGTTTTATATAGATTTCATTTAATTAGTTGTCGGTTAATATAGATTGTTAATTTACTTTTTAATATGAGTTTTTAATTTCTGTTTTTAATTATTTCTTTATTGCAGTTTGAATGGTTAGAGTAGACATAGCATAGTTTTCTTTTACGCAATTTCCTTTCGTAAATTAAAATGCAATTAAATTTCTTAGTTAATGAATGAATCTAGTTTGCTTACATAGTGTAGAAGTATAATGATGATCTCGTTATGTTGTTGATGGTTTATACATGAATATGCAGGGTATTTAACATTACTTTTTGTCATGGCTAAGTTTTCATTGGATTGTTTACTCCACACCTTTCATTTTGCCATTGAGATTAGTATTGAGCTTATACCATTGGAATTGTCCTTTGTTGTCAAGTGCCATCGAGATATTATCCGACACAGAAGACATTCACACAACCACCAACATTATATTTGAATTGTCATAGGTTAAAGAATAGTTTTCCTGCTTTCATAGATATAGTTTCTTGCTTTCATAGCTTAGAAAATAGTCTTATTTGTTGTTGTAGGGTAGATAGACTTTGCTTTGATAGATCAGATAGTAGTTTTCTTATCATAGATTAAGAATTAGTTGTTAGTCTTTCTTGTTCTCAATAGACAAGATTTCCTTTCATGCATTGCATTGAGCATTTAAATTTCCTTTCATGCAAGAGAAATAATTTTGCATTAGGCATTTAGTCCACTTGCCTCTTAGGCTAGATAGTTGTTCAATGACAAGTTTTGCTTGCAGTAGTTAGTTGCCTTTGCTTACTTGTCTTTTTCTTTCGTAGGTTAGTTAGGTGTCTTTGCTTACTTGTCTATTTGCTTTAATAGGTTAAATAGGTGCTTTTTCTTACTTGCTTATTTATTTGCTTTCATAGGGTAGTTTCTCATTGAATGTAGGTTGGCAAGTTAAAATAGTCTGCTTTGTTATTTGCTTATTATGCTTAGTAGTTTGCTTTTGCTTATCGTTAAACTATTTTTCTTTACATAGAGTTTTCATTTGCTTTCTTAGGAACTATCCATCGACCCTTGGCCCAAAAGGACTTAGGTTGCCTAGTTTCATTTTGCTTAGTAGGGTTTGCTCATTAAATAGTTTTGCTTGAATAGATTAGCCGTAGATAGTTGCCTTCCTTAGTTAGATTATACTCCTACCAACTTTCTACCTTTGGCATATATTTTTCTACAACTCTAAGTTTACTTACCCTGGGTTGACAATTTAATTAAGGGTTTTTACTGTGTTTTTAGTGCATATAGAACACCCATCATTTTTGGCGTCGTTGCCAAGGAGTTGTCTCAAGGTAAGAAGTAATTAGGAATTAGACCATTTCTAGACCTTAGCATTAGTTTGTTGGCGGGGGGACTTTAAGACGAGAGGTAAGAACCTGCGCATCTGCTATAGCAGGTTCCCTCAAACCCAATGTTAGTTTTTCTTTTTTTCTTTTTTCTTTTTATTTTTCATGAATAGACCTAGGAATCAAATGGTAGCTTTTTCTTTTTGTTTTTTCTTTCTTTCATGAATAAGCATAGAGACCCACAAGGTAGATACATTAAATCAAAATCAGACCTTTCAACCAAGGTTCCTTTCGATCTCTTTGGGGGAAGGAACGTTCCGCTTATAAAATCTGCAGACTGATACCGAAAAACTAAAGCTAGCTCGACTCAAAAAGCTAAAATAGTCTATGAAGGGACTAACACGGGGAGCACTGTAGAACAAGAAACTGAAGCATCAATCATATTAGGACAGGAGGAAAGACCACTCGAGTCTTCCACAGAACCAAACAATACAACCTTTTCTTTTACACCACCACCAGGGGACCCTAATTTTAAGGACATCATAGACCCTGAACAGGTGAATCTTTTGTTTGGTAGTTCAACCAATGTAATCATCTCTCAAATTGACACAAAAACTTTGGCACCAATAGTCTCAACTGGCTCAAGTAGAGTCCCATACATCCAATCCTAAGGAAGACCTTTCCATCAAAGGGAAACCTTGTTTTCTTCAAAGATAAAATGACCTAGGTACTCTCTTTTCGGAAATCAAGCCAATATGGATGATCAGGAGGACCATAACAATGTAAGACATGGAGAGGAAGAAGAAACTGGAAACCAAACCAAAACTACCTTCGGGTTTCCGATTTTAGACACCACTCCGAATGTCAACATGAAGAATATTCCTCTCTTAGCACTGCCTACCTTTTATGGTAAAAACAGTGAAGATCCAGACACCTTCCTATTTGAATTTGACATCTTGTGTAGGAGCTACAACTACATACAAGATGCCTAGAAATTAAAACTCTTTCCTGCCACCCTCAAAGACTTTGCACTAAGATGGTTCATGGGGTTGGGAGAATCCAGTATTAGGTCTTGGGAAGCCATGAAAGACATATTTCTCAAGAAGTACCAAGACTACTGCAAGACCAAAGAGTCTCGTAATGACATTTTTAAAATCCAACAATTAAAAGACGAGACCCTCGAAGATTATATGGAAAGATTTGGTTATATATCCCAGAAGTCAAAATACCATGACCTCCCAGAGGATGCAATTAGGGCTCTTTTCCTTAAGGGAATTTCAGAAGAATATTTAGAGATGCTTAACCTAATAGCATCAGGTGACATCTCTCATAAACCATTTGCTGAAATATGTCAAATGTGTAAAAATTACTCAAGGAGTAGAGCCAAAACATGGAAGAATGTTCAGGACCCTTACAATAGAAGCTTAAAACCAGTTAGTTCAGGGGGTATCACGAGAGCAGAGATAGGGAACCTTTTAGAAAAATTTAAGACTAACATCTTAAGCACAATAGGTTCCCAGTTGGACACCCTTAAAATAAAAAAGAAATAGGAGGAGGAAAATGAAACAATGAGCATATATTGCCCAAGATGCAGGAGGAAGCATTCCTCAAGGGAGTGCCCATTAGATAACATTTCAGTTTGTGGCTTCTGTACAGAAGACCATGTGACTGAAAAATGTCCATCATTACCCGGTTTATTAGCCATCTATAGGAGTGGAGATCTTGGGGAGTCTTCTTATGCACCTAGGAGGCCATGGCAGCCTAGGAATCAACCCACATACCCGGATCTACAGTCTCAAGTTCCACCCTATTATCAACAACAACAGTGGAACTCACCAGGTTGGCAAAACTGGTCTACTCAGTACCAACATCCTTGGATTCAAGGATGGAGGGGAGGACGCAACCAAGGAAACCCTCAAGCTCCACCTATCACTATGTACAACCATCCTTATCCTCGGTTCTCATCGAACACTCTGCAACTTTTTCCAGGTTTTGTTCCACCACCTTTACCTCCTATCCCACAACAACAACCACTACAATTTCAAAATGCAAGCTCCTCGAAACCGAAACTATTACCGACACAATCAATGTTGAATCCTAATAATAAGCCCCCTCAACCTCTTAACAATGTTGAGATGCAGGCCTTCCCGACATATGTTATTACTCCTGTTCCATTGCAGGAAATTCAACTAAGATCGAGAAAAGTTCTAGAGAGGCAAAGACCCTCAGTAGTCATCCAGGAAGAGGAAGAAGAAGAAATCACCAAACAACCCATGGATGACACTAGGTGGGAAGATGTTATTATCTCGAAGAATCAAGAACCCAAGATTCCCCAAAATGAACCTTCACAAATTTTGAAGGTCCCTCCTTATCCAAACCGATTGGTAATCGAGAAACCTACCACCCGACCAGAATTTGACATTTTGAATGAGTTGAAAAATATTTGTGTCACGATTCCCCTGCTTGAAGCAATTAAAGGCATTCCAATCTACGGTAAGGTAGTCAAAGAATTGTGTATCAAGAAGCCAGGTAGGAAGCAAAAGGACCCTCCTACAATACACTTAGTAGGAGGACTCTCTGAGTACATATCAGAGCAGCCAAAGATAGCAAAATATGGGAATCCAGGAAACCCCGTAGTGACTATAACCATTAATGAGGTCTCCATTGGAAAAACTCTCATAGACCTAGGGGAAGCCATCAATTTTATGACCGCTACTACCTTGGAACAATTACAGTTACAACCTCTTCTTCGGCCTACCCCAACCATTTTGGAATTAGCAGATAAGACTAGGGTTATACCTGAAGGAATTTTAGATGATGTCATGGTTACTTTAGCCTCATGGGAGTACCCCGTAGATTTTCTTTTCATTCATTCAAAAGATCCTGCCCAAGGCCATCCCGTTATTTTGGGAAGACCTTGGCTAGCCACAGGCAATGCATTTATTGGTTGTAGAGAAGGAGAAATGACCATCTCAAATGGTCTCTCTATCCAGAAGCTCACCATTTACCCTCCAGCTCGACCTATTATGGAGAATCTATGGTGGCTTTAATGTCCATACGAGAACGAAGACTAGGAAGAACCTGTATTGCCAAGTGACCATGCAAGGGCACTTCAGGAGCACACAATAGAAAATGTGCTAAACCAATTCATTTATGCTATCACATGTTTGGATTTTCCATAGTCTTTTCCCCAATTTGAGTACATGTTTGGGGAAGAATTTCAAGAAAAAATAGACCCATCCATTTTGTCTTTGACATCTTTTATTTTCGAAATAGATGAGTTTGCCATGTCTTATACTATGCCCTATGAGATTAGTTCAGGGAAATTTTTACATATAAACTCTGGGCTAGATACAGACCAACAGAAACAGTCAGTAGATATCCTTAAAGAACAATCATGAGAATTTTCCTGGGAATGCACTGACATGAAGGGTATACACCCTGACACATGCATCCATCACATATATACCCAGGGGGAAGTGACACCTGTTAGGCAACCCCAGAGAAGGATGAACCCATCACTCAAAGATATAGTCAAGGAGGAGATTCAAAAATTGCTAAATGTCAGATTTATCTATCCCATCTCTGATAGTAAGTGGGTATCCCCACTTGTAGTGGTTCCAAAGAAAGTGACCAAGAAATGGAGAATTTATTTTGATTTCCGGAAACTCAACAAGGCCACTCTGAAAACCTACTTTCCTCTTCCTTTCATTGACCAAGTTCTAGATACCTTGTCCGGAAAGAAGTATTTCTCCTTTCTAGATGGGTACAACGTGTACAACCAGATTCTTATAGCACTCGAGGACCAGGACAACACTACCTTTACTTGTCCGTGGGGCACCTATGCCTATAGGGTCTTACCATTTGGATTGTGTAATGCTCTTGCCACATTTCAACAAGCAGTATTAGGGATATTTGTCGATCTTATTCATGATTGTGTGGAGGTCTACATGGATGAATTCACAGTCTATGGCAACACTTACTAGGAAGCCTTAGACAACTTAGAAAAAGTCCTCATTAGATGCCAGGAAATGAACCTATCCCTAAGTCATGAAAAATGCAAAATGTTGTTAATGGAAGGAGTGGTTCTAGGACATCATGTTTCATCTGAAGGAATAAAAGTCGATCCTGCAAAGATTGAGGTCATTATTAGACTTCCACACCCCAAGAAACAAAAAGAGGTGAGAAGCTTTCTTCGACATGCCAGATATTACCGACGGTTTATTAAAAATTTTACAAAGATTGTTGCACTTATGTTTGGATTATTGATAAAAGATGTTGATTTTGTTTGGACTGAGTAGTGTCAAACTGCCTTCGAAACCTTGAAAGCTAAGTTGTCTGTGGCACCAGTTCTTAGAGGGCCCAATTGGACTCTCCCATTTCATATATCCACTGATGCATCCGATACAACAATAGGAGGGGTATTAGGGCAGAAAGAAGACCAGCAGTCCCATGCCATTTATTTTGTAAGCAAGATCTTGTCCCCTGCTGAGTTGAACTACACAGTTACAGAGAAAGAATTCTTGGCAGTTTTTCATGCTATTAACAAGTTTCGTCATTACATTACATGTTATGAAGTATTTGTACACACTGATCATTCCGCCATTAGGTTCCTCATGAAAAAACCTATAACTAATGGCCGAGTGACTAGGTGGCTCTTATTATTGCAAGAATTTAATATCACTGTGCTTGACCGACCTGGAAAGGATAATGTAGTAGCTGACTTTATTTCCCAAATAAAAAATGAGGATGATGATATCCCTCTAGATGATAGTTTCCCAGATGAGCACCTCTTCGCCCTTTCTGTCAATAGCCCATGGTTTGCGGATATGACAAACTATCTGGCCACTAGGAAGTTACCGTCTCATTTGTCACCTCATGAAAAGCGGAAAATTATTACACAAAGTGCTAATTACTCTTGGGTTGGTCATGATATTTTTCGTACAGGTCCTGATTTGATTATTCATAGATGTGTCTGAGAGGACGAGGTACCTGATATACTACGAAGTTGTCATGATGGACCATGTGGTGACCATTTCTCTGACAAATGCACACCATATAAGGTATTACATTCAGGTTACTATTGGCCTAGCATTTTCAAAGATGCTGCCAAGTATGTGAGAAGTTGTGATAGTTGCCAAAGGATAGCAAGACCTACGTCATCTGAAGAAATGCCTTTATAGGCCCAAGTTATGATAGAACCCTTTGAAAAATGGGCCCTCGACTTTGTAGGACCAATTTCACCCATTTCCTGTAGGAAGAACTATCTTTTGGTTTGTATGGACTATGTCACCAAATGGGCAGAGGCAAAAGCCCTATTCAGGGCCACAGAGAATTATGTTGTCGAGTTTATCTATGAAGACATCTTTACCCGCTTCGGTGTCCCTCGTGAAATTGTTACCAACCAAGGCACTTAATTTACTTCGAAGATGATGAAAGAGCTAACTGAAAAATATGGGATTAAACATCGTAAATCTTCTCCATACCACCCGCAAGCCAATGATCAAGTAGAATCCACAAACAAAGTTCTTGAAGCCATCTTGACCAAGACCATTCAGTTACATCACCGAGATTGGGCTGATAGGCTCCCAGAGGCTTTGTGGGCATATCGAACTACTTGGAGGAATACCACTGGGCATACCCCTTATGAGTTAGTGTACGGGAAACAAGGACTTTTACCTATAGAATTCCAAGTAAGGACCTTTCGTATTGCCACAGAGTTGGGATTGAACCTGGATGAGGCTCAAAAGCAACGAGCCCTACAACTAAATGAGTTGGATGAAATCAGGCAAGATGCCATCCAACGAATGATATTAGTCCAGAACCAGAGGAGCAAGTGGCATGACAAGTTTATTAAGAAGAAGCACTTCCAACCTGGTGATTGGGCCCTGTTGTTTGATTCCCGATTCAAAACCTTCAAAGGCAAGATCACCACCCAGTGGTTGGGCCCTTACGAGGTAGACACTGTATATGACAATGGAGCTGTAAAAATTAAAACAATTGACGATGGACAAGTCTCCTTTGTGGTAAATGGACACCGACTTAAATTTTATCATAAGCCCATTTCCAGAGAAGATTTTCTACAGGTCATGACAGCTGACAAGGCATTGGCCTTAGTAGATGGGGAAGTCCCCCCTTGTTCTTGAATTTTTTTATGAGTTTCCTATTGTATATATGTAAATAGTTTTTGCATTTTGTTAATAAGGCAATTCTAGATATTTCTGTAAGTAATTATTTCACCAGGAGTACACAGTTTCAAAGATCTTTCTTCAAAACATTGATTATACTTGAATTTTGTGTCTGTTAAAGCATCAACTGAATATTGACTTACTGTAGTTAGCTGTGTTTTTGCAAACATTCACATTTTTAAGGCATTCTAAAGTAGTTTCTCTTGAAACTCTTCACCACTGTATAAGTAAGTGATACCGTAACTATCAAGCCTAGAGGTCTCTCGTACAGTTTTTCCAAGAAACCTGAGTAAGTAAGTCAAGTGTCTTTATCAAAGAGTAACAAGGCTGTCTAATTAGCAGTTAGTCATGGAAACATCATAATAATTACAACAGAAGAAAGTAAGTTGAGCCTAGAGATACCTTTCTATTCTTTCTCAATGGTACCATCCACTACACACTGAATAGCTTGATTATATCATATCTTTAGATAGGCCACGTCCGCTTAAGTACCCCTTACATCGGGAGAATCACTAATAATATAACGGAAAGTCATCCTCTAACATAAATACTATCCCAATTAAAAAGAAAAAGAAAGAAATAGTTGTTTTCAGAGCTGTTCCCCCATCTTCTTGCTTAAGCAATCTTATACTAAAATCTTAAAAGATGGAGGGCCAGTCTCTGAGGGTTTAAGAGGCTAACCCATCGGGATACTGAATAGGTCTGCTGGCAGCGGGTACCGGCCTGTGGTATGACTAGGTAAACCCGTCGGAGTACTGAACAAGATTGCTGGCAACGGGGCATTCTACCTAGCAAGGATGATGATCTGACACAAATAAATCATAAATTTAAACTTGTCTTGATGTACGACATTACTTGCAGACAAAGCTGACATGAAGTATGTGTGGTTAAGCTACGGTTAATGAATCTCATAAACTTTCCATTGGGAAATGACTCTAAGACTATCTGGAAACTCTCTTGCCTACCTCTTCTTATCTATATATAGGAGATCTTATCCTATAGGTGGGGCCATCTTCTAACTGTCTCGTCAGACCAAGTTGTGAAATTTTATCTTTACACTTGACATACTATAAATCTTCAGCTATTGGGGGATACTGAATAGTTTCCTATACTTTTGATTGTGAGGTGTCACAATACTTAGGTGTGGGTGAGGGGTTCATGAGCTGACAAATGATCATTGCCTAGAGAAATAAGTCTTTGCAAGAATTTTTGTATTATTTCTATGATATAGGTTATTACATTGATAGTCATGTTATTTTTGAAATGCTTAAACTCCTGTGTGCTATAAATTACTGCACACATACTTAACATACCACTCTTTATCGGTTTATCGTTCATTACACACTACATGTTGTAGGTTTGACAATACATTTTATCCTTGCTATAACCCGTTCATTACAGGTTTTTGACATTACATGTCATATACAAGAAGATTGGGTGAGCATGGAGCATTCTGCCTCTGCTCATTAACCACTGTGGTTGTCAAAAACACTTTAAATTTGTTGGCTATCCATTATAAGAGGTGAAAATGCACTTACCACAGAAGTACAAGATGAAGTACCCTATGAGGTACCAGATGAGGTGACGTATGAGATGTCGTTTGAAGTGCCGAACGAAGTGCCATACACACCAGTAATTGTCTTAGATTCCAGGTAACCAGAACTCAATCATTCAATTGAATTGGTTCCAGGCATTGATTAAATATTCTTCATATGTTTATGATCAAATGTCCAAGTCAACAGACTTGGACATTGATCTAACCAAGCACTACTACATTGCCCCAAAGCTTACCATCGAATTCGAATTTCCCACACATGGCAGCTCGTGCGAACATGTGGGCAACATACTCCACCATAAGAGCATCCAAAATCTGGCTGGGCACTCTATTATCTCACTTACCCTTGCCATTTGCTTTGCCCTGCGTTGAGGAATCGCGCCCAACCTTTGCCAATTCGTCCCCCATTCAAATCGCACTCAAACCGTGCCTAATTCATGCCATATCTTGGCATGTTCGCGCCCTTGCTTGGTTAAATTCGCCTCTGTCACAATGCCTAGGAGACACAAACCCTCCTCCTATGCAGACTTGTTTTCTATTCCCGAATTTGCACAGTGCAGGGAAGTGTTTTTGTGCACTGGATGGGGGCCATTTTTGTCTAGCTTGCAAGGCCATGATTGTGACCTCTCTATGCAATTTGTAGTTGGTTTTGATGGTAAGACAACACATGTAGGGTCTCTCACCTTTGAAGTCACAGAAGAGTCCATTGCTGCTACAACAAAGCTCCCAAGAATGGGATATAGATGGTTCAAAAACCACCGATTGTCGCGCTCAAGTTACAACAGGGTGTTTAAGCCCGAATTCAAGAGCATTTCAGGAGCAAAAGGGTATGCTAAGGAGTGGATAAAGGCAAAATTGGTCAATCCCCTCATCGTCATCACAAGGTTAATTACATGTGAAGGTAGATACTCTACTTTCAAAGCTTGTCATTTTAGATTGCTGGCTCATTTTCTGTTCAACAAATCCTTAAACTTCCCCTTCTATTTTCTCAAAAGCTTAGAGAAGATGTCCTCTCAAGTGAGGAAAAATGTGACTAACCCCCACAACAATCTCTTCCACCATGGCTTGATCAAGCTCCTTGTTATAGCCGAGTTAGAGAAATAGGGGAAAAATTGGGATGCCTTTATGTATCAATTTACAAACCCTCACTTGACAGTTAAGACCGACAAAAAGCCACTTAGCCTAAAAACTATCTCTCCATCCAAGCCTCGCTCTCCAAGAACTCCAAATTCCCTTGCACAAACCCTCTCTTTGCCAGAACAATACCAAAATATTGGTTATATCCCTACTTCTTTGGGTAAAAAGACCAAGAGTAAAGAACAAAAGAAGCCTATTGTTGACCCCCCAATGCCTTCACTCTCTCTTGATCCTACACCTAAAAAGCTCCAAGAAGTAATGCGACAAGAATTTCCCATAATTCCTACAAACAAGAGGGGAGCCAATCGATTTGGTAAAGGACCCTTTCAGAAGAGTACTCAGAACACAAGAACCAAGCCTTATGCAAAACCTCCACCTGCTTCGGATTCGATCCAAGTATCCTCCGACCTTGAGAGCCCTCATAAGCAACTTAGGGAAGTCTCTGCAGATGGATTAGAGCCACTAAGGAAAACAAAATCAGAACCTACCTCACCTTACCAATATCCCATCACACCTACTTCACCCATGCCCATTTTAGATACTAAAACTGATAGATTGTCCACATCCCTCAAAGGATCTAAGCCTTCCTCATAGATCACCGATTTTGTTCCAACCATAGAGCAACTACAAAAAGAAAACCATCAGCTTCTTCAATAGTTGGAAGAGAGGAAGACAATAGATGCACACCTTCATCATGACAATGCAGTCCTTCAAACAAAAGTTAACTCCCTTCAGCAGTAGGTTGATGAAATGACTAAATCTAATCACAGCCTCAGAGCATAATTAAAGCAACACAAGAGGCACAAGGCAAAGTCTTCACAGCAAGAAGGAGAGGCTTCCAAAGCTGATCCTCCTCAGCAAGCCTAGTCATGAGGGGTAACTTCTTTTTGTTTGCAGTGGGACCTGCAAAATCGTAAGTGTGGGGGTAATGTTGGGCCTGAGATATGATAACTTTCATGATGGTTATTATACATTTTTGCTACATGTACATATGCGTTTTTCATCTTTTAAAGGAGCTTTTTGAAGAATTTCATGATAAAATGGTATGATCGCCATAAGGTATGTGTAATTCATGTTTAATGATTGAATCACATATAATTCATCACGTTTTATGATTTCTAAGAGCTAAGTCATGTTTTTTGGTGTTACAGGGCAAAAATGCACCATGTTTCTAGTTTCGGCACTTGATCCGACACTTGATCCGACACTCGTTCCGGCACTCGATCCGACACTTGTTCCAACACTCCGTATTGCATAGAAATGGAAGGCGAGTTGGCGGTTATGGCATTGGCGGCCAGTGTTGGGCGAATCGGGAACATGGGTTTTGTTTGTCCTTATCCCCTCTAGCTACTTAGCTCCAGACAACTCAGTTTCAGTTGTCAAAAGAAGGCGATTATTGGCTCGCTCCGTTTTATCTGTTAGGGCATCATTTATTGTATTTTGCTGAAGTTAGAAGTGGTTCGACCCTCCTGTGGCCGACCACTTGGGTTGTAAGCTTATAAATATTGATAGGATGGTTAGTAGATTCTAAAGCAAGTAGAAGAACCATTGTATTGGAGACAAACTTGTTTTTCTCCGTTTTTGAGTTTTTACATTGCCAAAATTATGCCAAAACTGCATTTTTGGATTTTTATGGTGAATTTGCCTTGTTAAGTTCGTGGTGTGCATGTAGGAGGTAGCCACGACTTTCTGGGGGGCCCACCAACAGTCTAGTGATTGTTCTTATGTTTGTTTTGCATTTCCTAATTTAATTACTCTTTTTATTTTCCTGTACATGTATGTTTTTATTGTGCTAACTAGTTTGTTGTAGCATAGTTGTTTTGATTCTCTTTTGCAAGTTAGATGATGATATGTATTAGCATGTATTGATTTTGTAGATTAGCAACATACTTGCAAGTCTCTATACTAACCTTGTGTGCAATTAGAAAGTCTCTCTCTCTCTCTCTTTATACTAACCCCGTGTGCAAAGTAGATGTTAAAGGATGCTTTCTTTTATAATTTTATAGTCAAGTTTAGAACGGATTTTTAATTAGAACATAACATAGTTTTAATTTGGGTTTTCTTTTGACAAGGATTGATGGATGGATAGATTTAATTCCAGTTTTTAGTTACAACTTGCTTACTTTAGTTTTATATAGATTTCATTTAATTAGTTGTTGGTTAATATAGATTGTTAATTTACTTTTTAATATCAGTTTTTAATTTCTATTTTTAATTATTTATTTATTGTTGTTTGAATGATTAGAGTAGACATAGCATAGTTTTCTTTTACGCAATTTCCTTTCGTAAATTAAAATGCAATTAAATTTCTTAATTAATGAATGAATCTAATTTGCTTACATAGTGTAGAAGTATAATGACGATCTCGTTATGTTGTTGATGGTTTATACATGAATATGCAGGGTATTTAACATTACTTTTTGTCATGGCTAAGTTTTCATTGGATTGTTTACTCCACACCTTTCATTTTTCCATTGAGATTAGTATTGAGCTTATACCATTGGAATTGTCCTTTGTTGTCAAGTGCCACCGAGATATTATCCGACACAAAAGACATTCACACAACCACCAACATTATATTTGAATTGTCATAGGTTAAAGAATAGTTTTCCTGCTTTCATAGATATAGTTTCTTGCTTTCATAGCTTAGAAAACAATCTTATTTGCTGTTGTAGGGTAGATAGACTTTGCTTTGATAGATCGGATAGTAGTTTGCTTATCATATACTAAGAATTAGTTATTAGTCTTTCTTGTGCTCAATAGACTAGATTTCCTTTCATGCATTGCTTTGAGCATTTAAATTTCCTTTCATGCAAGAGAAACAGTTTTACATTAGGCATTTAGTCCACTTGCCTCTTAGGCTAGATAGTTGTTCAATGAGAAGTTTTGCTTGCAGTAGTTAGTTGCCTTTGCTTACTTGTCTTTTGCTTTCGTAGGTTAGTTAGGTGTCTTTGCTTACTTGTATATTTGCTTTAATAGGTTAGATAGGTGCTTTTTCTTACTTGCTTATTTATTTGCTTTCATAGGGTAGTTACTCATTGAATTCAGGTTGGCAAGTTAAAATAGTCTGTTTTTGTTATTTGCTTATTATGCTTAGTAGTTTGCTTTTGCTTATCGTTAAACTAGTTTGCTTTGCATAGAGTTTTCATTTGCTTTCTTAGGAACTATCCATCGACCCTTGGCCCAAAAGTACTTAGGTTTCCTAGTTTCATTTTCTTAGTAGGGTTTGCTCATTAGATAGTTTTTCTTGAATAGATTAGCCATAGATAGCTGCCTTCCTTAGTTAGATTATACTCCTACCAACCTTCTACCTTTGGCATATATTTTGCTACAAATCTAAGTTTACTTACCCCAGGTTGACAAATTAATTAAGGGTTTTTACTGTGTTTTTAGTTCTTATAGAACACCCATCGACAAGGCTTGTTCATTAGGAGATTCATGAGCAAACCTCTAATACTTCTTGTAAAACCTTTTGTCGCAATCATCCACAACATGTCCTGCTCCGTGGCCTATTACACACTGAAAAGGGATGTTAAGGTAGTCAAGAAACTACACATAAGTACGATCACTTGCTATCAAATTCATGGATTCATACAAGCCTTTGCTAGGATCCAATTCCACCAAAATATGTGCCATTGCTCGGCTAGTAGAAGATTTGAAATCGATATTAATTGCAATGAAGGTACCCAATTCATCACTAATGGCCCTAAATCCCTCATTCGACCAGTACTCCAGTAGTAGATTGGACAACTTTATCTAGACCGAAACACTATTAAAACCCTCAACGCTGACATCAAACAATGGGTGCCAAAGTTTTGTAGAAAGAACCTGGCGATCCCAAAACCAAGGCACACAAAGTATTGTTTGTGTATCATTCTTCTTTTTAGATACAAAACCAATCCAAACCCTTGATAATAGATGAAAAATGGGGAATACCCTAGGACCAACACCCATGGATGCTCCATCCACTATGAGAGAACCCCCACATAAATATGATGATTACCAAATTTCTCGACTAATTCCTTCCCATCCAGATCCACAATTTACGAAACCTGTAAATATTTACCAACTACAAGTGCTATATCACCTCCCCGTGAATGAACAATTTTTTTGCACCTCCCCCCCACAATAAATTGGATAAGACCCATAGTTTCCAACTCTTCAACACCCAAATGACTTCCAACAAAACTAGACTCCCCACCAATGGCAAAACACCCGATCTCGTAAGGGTTCGACCTAGGGATCGACGAGACTATAGGAACTTCCCTCCGCGAAGGTAATGGAGATGAAATTTTTTCCTTGCTTGTGTGTAATCTCGACAAGGAAGAACATGGTAGGGAATGGCTCAGTGTCTGACATGAGCCAGGAAGAATGATAGGAAACGAGCTAGAAGAGCCTAGATCCAGACATAAATTATTAACAATGGCATTGGGGTCCTCTAAATCTCGATGATAACTACCAAAACCTAGGCTCCTATTAAGAACCAGATTAATGACTAGGCACGTAAATATCTCATGCTCTGACAATAGATATTTGGAGTAGTCCACTAGTTAAGGTGGATCGTCCATATGGCACCCACTCAGTCCAAGCCTCCCACTTGGCACACTACAAAACTCTAAACCCTGGTCACTGCCCAATACTTATAATCTTTTATGCTATAAATTATCAAGACCACACACACAAACACATATAGAAGACCATACCTTATTGTAAAACATATATTGACCTTTTATAACACTCCCTTAATGGAATTAATATATAACCTCCTTTTACGTTATCACAGTAGTTCTTCAAAATTCAAAATTTAAATTCATCCCTAAAAGAGGCAATATTAGAAAATGAGTTTAAATTAGGTGGACCTTTGTGTGAGGCCCACACGTCATCGTCTCATAATTTCCACAAATTAAATTAGAAAATTAAAAATTTTAAGAGCGAGGGAGGAAAAAACTCTCCCTTCTCCCATTCTCTTCCATTTTCTAGGCCAGGGTTTGAAGGGTTTCAAGCTAGATTTTTATGGAGGATTTGGTTTTGAAACTTGGAGGATGTAATGGAAAGGATATTTTAACCCTTTCCTCTCCACTCTTTCTCCATATATATATGTATTCTTTTAATATATGGTTTTCTAACATTTTCTCCTTTCCTTAGTTTTTTTTTTAATTAATTTATTAATTTATTTTAATTTTGTAAGGCCTCAAAGATTTCAGATTTGGTTGTTAGGATATTTAGACACTTAGGAGTTAGTTAAGATCAACTTGGTCTAATGTGTCATTAGGTAAAAGTGTGTTTCTTTAGGATGCATTAGTATGCATTTGTAGTTAGGTAATCAAACTGCCATGATATGTTCCTGACATAGAGTGATCCGACGACTCATATTTTCCTTGATCTTAACGACTATATTGATCTATGGATTAATACCCAATTTGTCCATGATCTCTATTTAAAGAGAATGGAGGGTCATTTTTCGATGATCGATTGTGAGAAACTCTCTTGTAAATCTCTTGGTAATATTTTCTTTTGCATTAACAAATTGCTCCAAGTGGTCACGTTGGTTGGGGCTGTGGATGTTTCCCCACAAGGGTTTTACCACGTAAAAACATCAATGTGTTGATATTGGATCTAGTAGTGTGAGTGGGATATGGAGGTGTTCATTCTCTGTTGGAATACATGTGTTGTCAAATATGTAATCCACTTCTATATATTTGGCAGTGTATCATGGGCTCACATTTGTGTCTTCTTTGACCTGCAAGCCTAATTCGACATTTGTGTCTTCTTTGACCTGCGAGCCATCTTTGGCATTTGTGCCATATTTTTTTTCCTATTTTGGTTTCTTCTTATTCAGATGATGACAGTGAGGATGAAAATCCACATCCAATTGCCCACCTTCCTCTAGATGATTCCATTGAACATGAACCTGCACCAACACCACAACTTCATAAATGGGTCCGTTCAACTCGAGAAGTAGCTTGTGATCTTGTCGGTGATCCTTCAGATCAACGTCAGACACATTCACAGATCTAGCAAGCCTCTTCTCTTTTGGCTCAATTTCAAAGACTCATGATCTAGAAACATTTGCATAAGCTTCAGGTCATCAAGATTGGGACATAACAATGAATGAAGAATATCACTCTTTAATGGCGAATGATATTTGGGATCTTGTACCTCTTCCAAAAAGAAAAAAACTTGTCAGATGTAAATGGGTGTACATAACTAAGTATGCATCAGATGGAAGTATTGACAGACACAAGGTCCAATTAGTTTCCAAAGAGTTCTCTCAAGTTGAAGGAATTGACTATAATTAAACCTTTTCCCCCATCACCAAAATGAATTCCATCCACCTTGTTCTAGCCCTTGTAACCTCACATAAATGGGAGGTCCATAAGATGGATGTCAAATCCACCTTTTTGCATGGGGAATTGCAAGAAGAATTCTACCTGGAACAACCTCCTGGCTATGTCCATAATGGCTCAAGCCTTGTTTTTCACCTTAAGAAATCCCTTTAAGGTATTAAGTAATATCCTCAATCTTGGTATGCCAAAATGGACAACTTTCTTCTTGATATCGATTTTTCTAGATGCCATTCTGACCCTAATGTTTATACCAAGAAAGTAGGAATCCATCTCATAATACTTGTTCTTTATGTTGATGACCTTATCCTCACTAGTAGTGACCCTAAACTTTTAAACCATGTGAAAACCATCGTTAAGAAGAAATTTGAAATGACCGACTTAGGCTATTTGCACTATTTCCTTGGCCTCCAAGTTTTGCAAACCAAGGAAGGAATTTTTCTTTCTCTGTCTAAGTATGCTTGTGACCTTCTTCGTTGCTTTCATATGGATGATTCTAAACCAGTCCCTTCTCCTTTCCAGTCTGGATTCAAACTTACTGCCACTTGTACTTCTCCTGAAGTTGTTGCCATTTTTTACATCAGTTAGTTGGTAGCCTCTTATATTTGATTCATACTCATCTTACTATTTCCTTTGTTGTTGGTCTTGTTACCTGGTATATGCAAACATGCCATGAAAGCCATTGGAAAACAGCTAAAAGGATACTTCAGTATGATCGGGGTACAATTTAGTTCAGGGTACATTACAACTCATGGGGAATTCCTTTCTTGGTTGGTTTCACTGATTCAGATTGCGTTGGTGACCTTGATGATTGAAAGTCTACTACAGGTTATGTTTTCAGCCTTGGTTTAGGACCTGCCACTTGGGCCTGTAAGAAACAACAATCTATTACTCTTTCTTCAAAAAAAGCAGAGTATCAAGCAACCGTTAATGCAAGTCAAGAAGCCTTGTGGATTTGGAAGATACTTTCAGAGTTTGGATTCCAACAACATCATCCGACCACCCTTTGGTCCGACAATGAGAGTGCCATCAAGCTCGCCAAATATCCAGTTCAACATCGACATAACAAACACATCGAGCTACAGATGCACTTCATCAGAAAACTCATTCATGACTAAGTTATTGAAGTGTTATTTTTCCCTATAGAAGATCAATTTGTTGACATTTTTACAAAGTCTCTTACAGAAGCAAAGTTTTCCAAACTTCGATCTATGTTAGGAGTTCAAGAAGTTGTGATTAAGGGGGTATATGCTCTAATGCCTCCTTCCTTCTCCTATTGTGTCACCTTTGTAAATCCTTCAATCCTATCCCAAGTTGTTTTTAAGGGGGGCTGTTAGGATATTTAGACACTTAGGAGTTAGTTAAGATTAACTTACTATAATGCGTCATTAGGTAAAAGTGTG
>ML786735.1:457715-481727 GCA_009831015.1 Picea engelmannii | reverse complement strand
ACAATACCCATTTGCGCATACACGCACACACACACATAAAGAGAATCCTGTACAAACCCTAGAGATCCTTCTTTTTTATATGAAATCATAATATTTCTTTTCTTTTCTTTTTAGTCCCTCTATCTCCTAATTTTGTTTTTCTCTCCTTTGGCTTTTACTAGTCAAGAAATTCTCCCTTCGTTGACATTTGAGGATTTAATTTCTACCGTACTCCTCCTCAAACTATTGGGTGGTTTTATGAGGGATATATACATGTTTCCTTATTGGATTGCAATGTTTTTGGCATGAATTATGGAACTTAGTTCCAATTGTTGTCCTTTTCTCATTAAAAAAATATAATTTTTATTTACAAAGGAAATTTTTTATGGGTTATTGTCCCAGTTTAGGTAGCCAATTTACTTGTTTTGTAGCATAATTGAATTTTGTGTTTATAAGTTTGTAATGGAATTTCACAATTCATAATCATAGGTAGTCCCTTAAGGCTCTATCTTATCCCTTAAGGCTCTAGCTTTTAAATTAGAGCTCTAATAGTGTGATTGTGCTGCGCCCAAAAAACGTTGTTTAGGGCCTCAAAACTGCCCCGGAAGTTTAGGACCCAAAAAACTAGGAAAAACTGCCAAAATGAAAAATGTTCTTTGAGCCAGTGGAAATATAGGTGGGTGGCCACTGATATCCACCTGGATCAGTCCCCCGCCCCCCCCTCCCCCTTAGTAATTAATGGTTCCCATTGCATTGAGTGCCCCCATTAGATGGGGAAGCAATGATCTCCACTTGCCTTGGTGCAAAATTTCCCTGCTTTGACACCCGATAAAGCTAGATCCTCTATTGTCGTGTGTCGTTAATATGAGTGTCCTTGATCTGATCAATGACTACATGTTCCATGCAGTCAGGGTTGAGCTCTATTGGTGTCAACTACTCTGTGATCTCTGATGTGTCCAATAATGGTGGGAAGTATGGCCGAAGGAGGTGTAGATTGAACACGGGGTGTAGGCCAAGGAAGGGGGTAATACTTAGCTCAAAAGCATTGTCACCCACAACCTTGGTGATGGTGTAAGGTCCATATCCAAGTGGATGAAGCTTTCGATGGGGTCCTGTAAGGCACTCTTTCTACAGATGCAACCATACCTTGTCTCCCACCTGAAATTTGTGCGACACCTGGTGTTGATCACGACGTTGTTTGTAATTAGCATTGGATTTCTACAAAATATCATGGATCTATTGTTGGATGTGCTGAATGCATTCAATAAACTTGGTGGCTTTGTCGGCCTTAGATTCAACATGGGATGATTATACCTATGTGGATGCAAGGGGTAGTGCGACATCAATGGGACCCAATGGTTGAAATCCCAACCCCATCTGAAAGGGATTGTGGCCGGTCGAGCTATGAAGGGCTCTGTTGTAGTTGTTTTGAACATAGGGGAGACTCTCATCCCATGTGCATGGATTTTTGGATTTGCCCATGCGAAAGATATGCACGATCATTTTGTTGACGACCTCTGTCTGACCATCAGTTTGTGGGTGGAAGGCAGTGGATTTGGTGAGCTTGGTGTCCAACAATGACCATAGGATGGACCAGAATGTGTTGAGGAACCTGTTGTACCAATATGATATGATGGTATGTGGTATCCCGAAGTGTACCCACACTTGTTTGAAGAAGAGCTTAGCAGTGGCCTCCGCTGTGATATTCTTCTTGCAGGCTGTGAGGATGGCCATCTTAGAAAATCGATCAACCACAACAAAAGCCCAGTCATTTCTCTGCTTGGTTGAAGGAAGGCTTGAAATGTAGTCCATCGAGATGGATTCCCATGGTCTGTTGGGAGTAGGAAGAGGGGTGTATAGGCCTTACTTATTAGTGGTTGGTTTGACAATGGCATAAGAAATGCATGACCTGTTATACTTTTTGACGTCCTGTCGAAGTTTTGACCAGTAGAAATGCTTCTATAGTACTGGCACGGCCTTTTCCATGCCAAAATGTCCCACCATCCGACTGTAGTGAGTTTACCAAATTAGCTCTTCACTCTCGCTTGAAGGAACACAAAGGTGGCCCATATGACATAACAATATGTCTTGAGTATGAAAGTTAGTGACAGTCGTATCTGTTTCTAGCATCTAGTAAGTAGTAGTGAAGTCACGATCTCTCTTGTAGAGTTGGGGCCACTTGGATGCCTCATGGCCACATGAGTGGTGTACCATGGTTAAGGCTGTAAATGGAGGTCGACTGAGGAAATCAACGACCCGATTGGTCCTCCCTGTATTATATTTGATGTTGATATGGAATTGATGCAAGTATGTGGACCACTTTTGATGGCAGTCGTTTTGTAATTTGCATTATGTCTGCATGAAATGCAAAGGCTTGTGATCAATGTGGATGATTTTCTCCTTCCTGAGAATGTAGTGCTTCCATTGTCGGCAGGCTTGAATGATGGAATAAATTTCTTTGTCATAGGTGGGGTACTTACGGATGGCATCTTATAGTGTCTCACTACGATATGCCACTAGGTGACCTTGCTAACATTTGATAATGTCCCACTATGATATGCGATTGGGTGATCTTACTGAGTGAGGATTGTGCCCACGACATAGTCTGAAGCATTGGACTCAATCTCAAAAGGTTGTTACAGATCGGGTAAGGAGAGTACTGGATTTGAGCACAAGTGATGTTTCAAATCATCGATCGCTTGCTATTGTGAGTTCCCCCACAATTTTTTTTCCTTTCCACCACCCTTGGTCACTTGGTTGAGGGCCCATGCAATATGGGAGAAGCCCAACATGAATCTGTGATGGAAGTTGGAAAGTCCTAAGAAACTTAGAAGCTTGGTTAGTGTGGTCGGGGCTGGCCAATCACAAATGAATTGGATCTTGGCTAGATCCACATGCACACCATGCTCATCAACAATGTATCCTAGGTATTGGATCCTATTCATGTCGAAGGAACATTTTTCCAAGTTAGCATATAGATTCTGTTGTCGTAGAGTGTGAAGGACCTGCTGAATATGTTGCAAGTGTTCTGCCCAATTCTTGTTGAAGATGAGGATGTCATCCAGATATACCACCACAAATGAATTTGTGAAGGGCCACAATATATCGTTCATCAATCTCATGAAATTTGCTGGAGCATTTGTTAAACCAAAGGGCATGAATAGCCATTCGAAAAGACCTTCTTTGGACTTGAAAGTAGTCTTCCATACATCAATATGTTCTATTGGGACCTAGTGGTAGCCAAACTTTAGGTAAATCTTGTTGAAAAAATTGACACCCTTAAGCTGGTTAAGAAGGTCGTCAATTTGGGGAATTGGGTACCGGTTCCTGAATGTGATTTTGTTTAGGTCTCTGTAATCAATGTAGAGTTTCCAAGTCCCATATTTCTTCTATATGCATGCAATTGGGCTCCCATAGGGTGAGGAGATGGGTCAGATGTGCCCCTTTTGAAGCATCTATTAGATCTTTCACTTAATTTCCTCGTTTCCATCTAAGAGTGGTGATAGACTAGCCCATTGGGTAGAGGTGCACCGGGGGTTATATCGATTGAATGCTTGACCTGACAATGTTACGACACCCTGATGGGTGAGGAGAATATGTCTTTGTATTCTTCCACGATCTTGTCCACTTTCTTCTACTACGTGGAGAGGCCCTATGTAGAGGCCATGGATGTGGCTATGACCTTTTGTTCACTTTGAGATTGAATCATGAAGAAGAAAAATTTCCTGGTCTGGGAAATGACCTTCCTACATTGATTAGAAGAGATCAAAGAAATAATGGTAGGTGGAGCTACCTCTGGTATCCTGTACAATTTTCTACCCAAAGTAATAATAACATTGTGAAGTCTAGACTCATATATAACATGTCGTTTCCACAAATATGGTTGGCCTAAAAGAACATCACAAACTTCAAGGAGGGAAATATCACACAATACCTCATTCTTGAAGGGCTTGATGCCATAAGGAAGACAACATTGTTGGCTAACGCAAAGGTCTCTTCCTTGGAGAAGACACCCGATGGTGTAGGGATGTGGGTGTGGTGTCATCGACAGGTTCAACTGCTTGACGACCGCTGCTGAGATCAGGTTCTTCTGAATTCCGCTATTGATAATGAAATGCAGTGGAGCACCCTTCACCCACATCTGTGAGTGAAAAAGGCATTCACCTTCCTTTGGTTCCTCTAGTTCACTTGGTTGGACCTTGGTGGTATCTACAATGGCACTAGGTTCTGCATCAATGATCTACTTCCCTTCGTCTAGATTTGATTCAAAGTCGGATCCTGCCTCTGACTCTGAGGCTTTTAACTTGACCACTAATGACTGCTTTGAGTGACATTCATCGGTGTTATGCCAGGGGATTTTATGGAATTCACACCTGTTGGAAGCAGGCCAATGCAGAAATAAAGACTATTTTGGGAAAGAAGGCATGTGTGAGGAAAGCGACAGCTGGAAGGAAGATCAAAAGGCGTGCATGAAGGGAAGACCTAACGACGTTAGGGTTAGGGTTTTTGCAATATATTGTAATGACTGACGAGCCAGGAATGTATAAATATAGATACCTAGGTCTCATAGAGGAGATATAGCGAAAAGAGAGCGGATAAGTAGAGACGAGAGAAGTCTTGTTTTGTTAACAAGTTGTAATACTTTGCTATATGACCTAATTTTGTAAGCTGTTGAGTTGGAGAGGAATAAGGAGGGTAGATCTTGAGGGTTAGATCGCAGGCTGATGAGCCTAGTGCGATCTAGTTCGCCTCACAATAGATCTCGACCCGACTAAGAAGAGTTGTAAAGCACGCGATGCTATAATTTTGGAATGACTATAATAAAAGAGAAAAGAGCCATATCTTTGTGGACGTAGCCTAGGCAGAGTGAACCATGGTAAAACTTGAGTTATGTGATTGAATGCATGTATTTCTCTACTATCTTCAATAGCTGTTTCTTTACGTTCCAAATGAGTTGATTATATTGCATGCATAATCGTGAATGATAGTTTACTGCATTAATGAGTTACGTAGAACCCTCAACACACATTTCCCAGATCCTCACTCAATCTTGGGCTGCAAACACATGAGTATTGTAGCCACCCATTAAGACTATCTCGGGTGAGATTGCGCAGTGCACTCTGTGCGCTGCGTTGCCTTCTCATTTACCAGGAGGGCCAATAGTTTTAGAGGCTTTGTTGGAACCCCAGACTGACATGAACCTTGGGTCAATCAAGCATATTATAAACTCAGAAAAATAAGTAATAACCAACAAATGGTTCCATTGTCATTGGTTGGAGCAGAAGAGGATTGAGTAGATGAGATCTGTTGAAGATCTGTTAAAAGATATGTAAGATATGCAGAGGTGAGTCAAGAGAATACTCAAAATGAACGAGGAGAAGGAGAAAATAATGAGCCAATATAAGGGGATGTTGAGACCGTGGCATCCCACAAAATCTGAGATCGAAATCTGGTTGAAGACAAAGGAGTTAGAGTTTGCGCAGAAAGATAATAGAAGCCCTAGAGTAACACCCCGCAAATATCTTGAGAAATACATGTTTAACGATTTGCAGGAAGTCTTCTTCTATGATTTTCCACACTTATTGCAGGAGTGGATATTGATATTGAAGGATAACCACACAATGAACCAGATCCGACAGTTGGAGTGGACCTCAGTATAGATCGAGCAGTTACAGCAGGTGAACAAAAAATTCACCTGTGTAGTAGATTTTTGGCTCGACAGTATTGTGTTAGGATTTATAACATAGTTTGCAGTAGATACAACGAAGTCATACAACGCAGCGGAGCAAGAGTTTCTACGTGGACCTCGAGGGAGGTCTATTAGATCGATATATACTTCTATTAAGATACTACTATACAACAAAGGGGTAATGACGATGGAGTCAAACAACTAAATGTCCCTGCGTGCATTGGGGAAGTGGGGAAGCACTGACAAGAAAGACGAGAAATGGAAGGAGGAACGAATAAGGGAAAGAAGGAGGAACCCTTGGACCCAATCATGATGGACGACGACCAAATCAAGTAGATCATGGCGACAACTGGAAAGACGCACAGTGGAGTACCCTACCGATACAAGGTGAATACCAAGAGGAGAGTCGTAGCCATGAGGGAAAGCTTGGAAAGTGTTGAAGAAGAGGTAGAGGATCTCCAGAATGTGGAGTAGATTGAGGAAATCCTGCGCGCAACATATGAGAGGAAGATGAGAGGTCTATGAGCGGGAAGAGAAGGCATCAATCCTATCCATATTAATGTCAGTGTGGAACCCATAAACCCATGTGTAACTAATACACCAAAGAGAACACCCTTGTTTAGACAACCACATTTTAGAGGAAGAAGGACAACAAGAAGTACATCTACACAAGGAACAACAACTGCAGGAGCCAGTTCAGGAAGCACTGGTCAAGTATCTACATCACGCGGAGGTAGTAATTCATCGTTTAGGATGGCAGGACACAATCCCACCATCAGGTTACCAGAATTCAAAGGAGAAGCATTGGAACACCCAAAAAAACATTTGTTTATCTGTGAGAAGATTGGGGAAGCAAAACAGATCACAGACAAAGATACTAAATTGGCACAGTTAGTGATTACAGTAAGGGATAGCACACTAGATTGGTATATGAGTTTAGCTACCAAGAACCCACCAGGGACAACTAGAACGATTGCAAACGTAAAAAAATTGTTGATAAATGAGTTTCAAAAGACAACTTTATAAGATCATTACATGAATGATGCAGGAGCATCGCTAGCTAAGCGCAAGTGGAGGACAGTTGGATATACACTAGCTGTTGGATCATGTTGTCATTGATGCCAATGATTTGATTATTTGGGAGATTGTTGGATCATATGTCATTGATGTAAATGGTTTGGTTTGATTGATGTCATTGATTGATGTCAAGTAATTGATTGATATGATGCCCTTGATGAGAATGATATATGTCCAAGTGGAAACCAACCGATGCAAAGATGAATCATTAGTGTCTTATCATGGTTGATAAGGTGCACAAATGGATGAACTCCAAAGTGGTCCCCTTTTGGTGAAAGCCCTCACAGGAAGATGCTTTACGGATTGGGTTATCCTAGAAGAACGATTGGAGGACCCATGCTTGCATGTGGAATAATGAGATGAAGATCAATAAAGTTGTTGGTGAAACTATCCTAGATGGATAGTGCTTGACATGCCATTTTCGATGGTATGTGGAATGTCACATAACTCCTCACAGTTTGAGAGTTATGGCCTTATGAAGTTGGAGGAACCTCATATGATGGCTTGAAGCCCCAAAAGGTCAAAGAAGTAAAAGTGTTTGAAAAAGAAGATATCATTATTTAAATGATAAAGTAAAGTGACAAAATCAAGATGGATTATTTAAATGATAAAGTAAAGTGTCAAAATCAAGAAGGAATATTTAAATGATAAAGTATTGGAGAACTTTCTATTCATGGAAAGTGGTTAACCCTAAAATAAGGAAAATAGGTTAAGTGACCTAGAAATTGGTTAAGTAACCTAAAAATGGGTTAAGTGACCTAGAAGATGAAAGTATAAATAAGAAGCTAGGAACTCTTGTAAAATGTACATTTGGTAAGAATCCTTTTTGTGGATCAATGGAGAGCTTCTTGGTAATATCTTTTGGAGTATTGATGGAAAGCTTCTTGTGAGAGCATCTTATTGGTATGGATCTCTTGAGCATGATTGAAGATTTATTCTGAGGAAGAGAGCGAGAGGAGGATCTCATGGACGCATCAAAGTTTCGGCAATGTCGGAGATCTTGATGGAAAAAGTTTTGGATTCACAGAAAAACCTATTTTCTGATGCCCACGCGGGCTGTCTGTGTATAGGGTGCATGTACACGTGGGCTGGCTGTGTATAGGGTGAGTGTACACGCAGGATGACTATGTATAGGGAGCGTGGACTGAATAACATCATGGAGATTTGTGTTTGAGCTGGTGCCAAGCTCTTGGATGATGAGGCAGGTTCTGGATCTTCATTCTATGGCCTCAGATCTATCACTAAGACACTGGTATGGTTACATTATTGTCTTGATAGATGCTATTGTTTGATATGTTGTGAATGATTAGGGCATTCTTGGTATGGATTCTATGATGTTGCTCAATTTGGTTGATTTGGTGGATGGAGTGAGCAACACTCTTGTGATTCAGTAGTGACATGATTGCTATGGTATACTAGCTATTTATACATGATTGAGATAACATTCATATTGACTTGTTGTGGAGCATGAGCAAGCTATTTGAGAGCTTGGATGTGTTGTGACTGGCTGTGGGTCAGTTTTGAACAGTGGAAGACAGAAGAGAAAGTGATTGTAGGTTGCAGAGGATATGAGCATGTGAAGCAAAGCAAAACCCTAGTTGCTCAGAAGCATACGCTTGTTACATTATACACTAGTCGCGTTCACACGCGGGCTGTAGTGAGCCAGGGCGCGTGGACACACGGGCTGCACTACTGACATGTCATGTACCTGTTGACATATTGATATCTGTTGAGGATTTTTGCCTCATCTCAGTTGGTGCTGAGAATGTAAGCTGAGTCTTGCATATAGAGTTGGTGCTCTTGTAGAGTTGTACTCTATTCAGTTGTTGCTGATAAACCCCAAGGATTGTAGTCCGTAATAAAAAGAAAATTGTACATACATCTTGTGTTCTTTGTGTTCATTGTGATGATGACTTGTTGATGATATATTGCTGATATATGTCACTGATATGTGCTCACATCTAACTGGTTATAAATGACAACAATGGGTAATGAATAAATGTTGAATGCTAATTGATGAGTTTTTGTGCAAGAGGGAATTTTTGGGAAAAAGAGCCCCACACTCGTTCACCCCCCCTCTAAGTGTGGTAGGTGTGTCCAACACCAGCGTGCATTTTGAAGACATTTTTAAATTTCAAAAGAAGAACATTAATGTAATAGCTGGAAGGATGTAATTGCTTTTAATGTTTTGGGGATTGCAATACAAATCTTGAGCATTCACTCCCATCTGTCGGTTGTGGACATTTATTGTAATAAATGTAAAGTAGATGGTAGTCTTTAATTTTGATAAGATAGCTTAAGGTTGTAGGAGGGAAAACTCAAGAAGACTCCCTCGTAGATGTATTGTATTGTAAATTCTCATTTTAGGAGTTGTAGAGAAAGAGAGCTTAGGAGAGCAGAGAAGAACAAAGATTTTAGAAGTTGTATGAGCAGACATATGTTGTTGTTGTAGACCATGTACAGAAGCACTTGAATTAATCTAAGAATGCTTTGATCCAATTGTCTGGTGTATTTATGGTTCCTGTATGCATCTATTGAATGGTATGTTGAAACCATGCTGCCAAGGAGACGTCCATAAAGAACTTTACCCGATCCGGACGTGGAGAGGGAAATGAGAGAACTTCGTGCTCGATTAGATGCTATGGAGACAACACAAAGACGAACACCTGGTACCGGAGATATCAGTGAGGCTGAAAGCAAGAACGAAGAAGGATCCGAAGAAGTTGTAGCTGAAGATGCTGCAAAGGAACGTCTATTTAAAGTTGTTGCAAGAATAGGTGCCAGAGAAAAATTGGACATCCCGATGTATGAAGGCAACTTGGATGTTGAGGAGCTGCTAGATTGGTTGAGAGCTATAGACAAATACTTTGACTATGAGGATGTTGAAGAAGATATGAAAGTTAAGCACGCTGTCACTAGGCTGAAATGACATCCAACACTATGGTGGGATGAACTGCAGGCTGATAGGCACTGTAAAGGAAAACAAAGAATTAAAAGCTGGGACATAATGGTAGTGAAGATGAAAGACAAATTCATACCCAGAGATTATCAAATCAATATGTTTCGAAGAATGCATAATTTGAGACAGAAAGGGATGACAGTGAAGGAATACAGTGAGGAGTTTTATAGGTTAAACATCAGAGCTAGTCATCGCGAGAGTGACGATGAAAAGGTCGCCA
Source organism: Picea engelmannii (assembly GCA_009831015.1). Classification (NCBI taxonomy): domain Eukaryota; kingdom Viridiplantae; phylum Streptophyta; class Pinopsida; order Pinales; family Pinaceae; genus Picea; species Picea engelmannii. Next base: position 471,803 of record ML786735.1, on the reverse strand, counting down.
AATATATGAATGGCCTGAGATATGATATTCAGGACGAGATGAACATGGTGACAATAAAAAATGTGGAAGATGCTTATCAGGTTTCTCTAAAGGCAGAAGAAAAATTGGCCCATAAGCAAGGTCAAAGGGGTAGAGGTAGAAGTCAAAGAAGAAGCAAAGCAATTGCCCAGGACAGAGTACAAAAACCCAAGGATGAAGAAAAGAAACCTCATAACCACCCAGAAAGGGGAGGAAGTTCATAAGGGAGACAATATGCCGATAGGAACACCTTTCCTCGAGCAAAAGGAAGAGGAAGAGGCAAAGGAGATGAAGTAAAGTGTTTTGTCTGTGGAAAGATCGAACACAAATCTTGGGAATGTCTCGATAGAAAAAGGGATGGAGGAGGCGAAGCTCACATTTTATAAGTGTAAAGGAAAAATGTTGAGGCAAAAGATGCAGAAGGTGGAAGATCCTTGATGATGAGGAAAATTCTCTTGAAACTAGAGAAAGAGATGGAGAATCCAGTCTAGAGGAACAATTTGTTTAGGACTGCTTGAAAGACCAAGGACAGGGTATGCAAGGTGATTGTTGACAGTGGAAGCACAAATAATTTAGTATCCACAGAGATGGTGGAGAAGCTAGAATTGGAGACAGTTGTACATCCAAGCCCGTGTAAAGTTTCATGGTTGCAAAAAGGACATCATGTAACAATCACTAAACAATGTTTAGTTGAATTTAAGATAAGGGGATACAAAGATGAGATTTTATGTGATGTAATTCCCATGGATGTCTGTCATATTTTGTTGGGGAGGCCTTGGCAATATGACATAAATGTTATTCATGATGGAAGAAAGAATACTTATACCTTGGAGAAGAATGGTAGGACGCATATGTTGTTGCCAATTGAAGACAAGAAAGCGAAAGCAAAAGCAAGCAATACTATACTTCTCATGAGTGGGAAGGAAATTTCGGATGAAGTCAGGAAAGAAGAAGAAATGCAGTTTGCTGGGGTGAGAAAACCTAGAGTCATATTGACCAGTACCTCGATAGATGATCTACTCGAGGAAATTTAGGAACTGCTGGAGAATTTTGTTGATATAGTGGTGGACGATTTACCTTGTTCGTTTCCGTCCATGAGAAGTATAAGCCATCACATTGACCTTATACCAGGAGCGATTTTTCCAAACAAAGCAACGTACAGATTGACGCTGTAGGAGAATGAAGAGGTTAAGAAGCAAGTCCAGGATTTGATGGACAAAGGGTTGATTAGAGAAAGATTGAGTCCATGCACTGTACCTACAATATTAAGTCCGAAAAAGGATGGTGGATGGAGAATGTGTACAGACTTGAGGGCTATAAACAAAATCACCATCAAGTATAGATTTCCTTTACCCAGGATGGATGACTTGATGGATTGCTTGAGTGGAGCAAAGTTTTTTTCGAAAATTGATTTGAAGAGTGGATATCACCAGATTTGGATGAGGGAAGGTGACGAATGGAAGAAAACATTCAAGATGAATGAAGGGCTGTATGAATGTCTTGTTATGCCGTTTGGCTTGACAAATGCGCCAAGTACTTTCATGAGATTGATGAACAAAGTCTTGAAAAATTTCATTGGGAAGTTTGTAATCGTGTATCTTGATGATATACTGATCTTCAATAAGACTGAAGAATAACATTTGAGACATTTAACTCTAGTGATGAGGAGGTTGCAGCAAGAGAAGTTGCTGATAAATCTGAAGAAGTCGTCTTTCATGAAGACATAACTCATTTATTTGGGTATTGTGATCTCTTTGAATGAGTTGAAGATGGATCCAAAGAAGGTAAAAGCAATCAAAGAATGGTCGTCGCCAAGAAATATCTTTGAAGTTAGAAGCTTCCATGGATTAGCCAGTTTTTACAGGAAGTTCATTAGAAATTTTAGTCGAATTTGTGCACCGATGATGGACACAGTTAAGAAAATACATAAATATTTTCATTGGACAGAGGAAGCAGAGAAAAGTTTCAAGTTATTAAAAGAGAAGATAATTGAACAACCAGTTCTGGTTCTGCCAGATTTTGGTAAAACATTTCAAGTGAGACATGACGCAAGTGGATTTGTGATCGGAGTAGTCTTAAGTCAAGACAATAGACCAGTTGCATACTTCAGTGAGAAGCTGAATGAGGCCAAAAGAAATTACTCCACTTATGATAAAGAGTTTTATGCAGTCATATAGGTGTTGAAGAAATGGAGGCACTACCTGGTTCCAAAAGAGTTTGTTTTGTATAGTGACAACCAGGACTTACAGTTTATAACCAGACAAGAGAAACTGAACCAGAAACATGAAAAATGGGTTGAGTTTATGAAAAAATTTACTTTTGTTGTAAAGCACATTTCTGGAAATGCTAACAAGGTTGTTGATGTGTTGAGCAGGAAATGTTTGATTTTGCAGGAGTTTCGAGTGAAGACCTTAGGTTTTGATATCCTTAAGGAAATGTACAGAGATGATTCAGATTTCAAGGACTCTTAAGAAGCATGTGAGAACCTTGTTTTAAGAGACAGAAGCCAATGGATTGAGTATTTAATTCAGGAGGGACTGCTATTCAAAGGAAATCAATTGTGTATCCCGAAGACTTCTATGAGATAAAACCTTTTGAAGGAAAAGAATAGTGGGGGATTGGCTGGACATTTCGTCCATGAAAAAACATTTGCGCAACTGAACAATTTGTATTATTGGCTAGGAATGAGGACGGATGTGCGGAACTTTGTCAACATATGTAGAATCTGCCAGCATGCAAAGGGGAAAAGATAAAATACTAGGTTGTATCAACCATTTCCAATACCAGAGAGGCTGTGGGACGCGGTAAGCATGGATTTTGTGTTGGGACTGCCAAGGACATAAAGAGGTTATGATTCCATATTTGTGGTAGTCGATATATTTTCCAAAATGACACATTTTATTCCATGTCAGAAAACCAGTGATGCAACAGACATTGCAAATCTGTTTTTCAAAGAAGTTGTTCGACTTCATGGATTACCTAAGAATATTGTTTCAGACAGAGATGCCAAATTTGTTGGTCATTTCTAGAGGACACTATTTAAGAAGTTGGGGATGAATTTATCCTTTAGCTCAACATATCACCCTCAGACGGATGGACAAACTGAGGTAGTAAATCAAAGTTTGGGGGACTTATTGAGGAATTTAGTAACTGAACATCACAGCCATTGGTATCAGATTTTGCCACAAGCGGAATTTGCATATAATGAATAACCAAATAGGAGTACAGGAAAGAGCGCATTTCAGATAATGTATGGAATGCAACCAATAGGAGTGTCTGAGTTGATAGACAACAAAGTGAGTACAGGAGTGTTGAAGTGGAAGATTTTGCAGCAAAGATGCAAGAGCTCCACAGTAAGATTAAAGAGCGGTTGCAGAGTTCCAACTACGAATACAAGCGCAGAGCAGATCAACACAGGAAAGAGCTTCAATTCAAAGTAGGAGATTTAGTTTTGGCACACCTTAGAAAAGAAAGGTTCCCAAGGGGAACATATAATAAGATGAATATGAAGAAGATAGGGCCATGTAAGATTTTATGGAAGTTTGAGGCAAATGCTTATGAGATAGAATTTCTAGATGATGTGGGCATATCACCCATATTCAATGTAGCAGATCTGTATCCTTACAAAGCAGATGAAACAGGAGGAGTAGAGAGTCATAAGTAAATTCAGTGCGTCAAACAGATGCCTGTAGCTGAAAAGTTGCATATGGAAAAGATCATTGATCAGAGAGTTGGTAAGAAGACCCGAAATAAGAAATATTTTGAATATTTAGTAAAGTGGAAAGGACACCCGATTCAAGATGCCAGTTGGGAAAGTGAAGCAAATATCTAGAAACATGGACAGATGGTGCATGAGCTCATGGATAGGAGTCCGTGATTTTTTCCAGCTAGAGGAGTATGATGCAGGAGCATCGACAACTAAGCATGAGTGGAGGACAATTGGATATACACCAACATGCATTTTGAAGACATTTTTAAATTTCAAAAGAAGAACATTAATGTAATAGCTGGAAGGATATAATTTCTTTTAATGTTTTGGGGATTGTAATACAGATCTTGAGCGTTCGCTCTCATCTGTCAGTTGTGGACATTTATTGTAATAAATGTAAAGTAGATGGTAGTCTTTAATTTTGATAAGATAGCTTAAGGTTGTAGGAGGGAAAACTCAAGAAGACTCCCTCGTAGATGTGTTGTATTGTAAATTGTCATTTTAGGAGTTGCAGAGCAAGAGAGCTTAGGAGAGCAGAGAAGAGCAAAGATTTTAGAAATTGTATGAGTAGACATATGCTGTTGTTGTAGACCATGTACATAAGCACTTGAATTAATATAAGAATGCTTTGATCCAATTGTCTGGTGTATTTATGGTTCCTGTATGCATCTATTGAATGGTATGTTCACAATTTATTTTCATTCTTTGTTATGCATTTGTTTCAATGCCATATGTATGTGATTTCATGTTGAATGTATGAAGTCTGTGAGGAAAGTATGATTTTCAATTGTTTCTCTTCCTGAGAATTCCTGCAGGAGTGCAGTGAAAGTCTGCAAGGAGTGCGTCGACAAGGTTCTGAGTTTATCTCAAAAAGCTCAGGAGAGATAATGTCGATCTTATATTTGCAGAAGTGCAAGTATAGCACAAAGCCGTGCAAGGTATGCACAGGATGAGGAGAGTCTTAGAATTTTCCAACCCAAGTGAGTGGTTGAATAACTTCTGCCGCAAGGAGTGTGCAAAGTTGGAGAGTTTGAATAACCAGAGGTTATTGTGGAAGCCGCAAGGGGTGCGTGCATGATTCTTTGGAATCCTTGAGTTTGCAGCGAAGATCAATCTCAAGAGGGGTAGAGACTTGGAGAAGTTAAGGGGAAAGACAAGGATTGAAATCACCTCATGGAACTAAGTTTAGAAGGGTTGATGCCGAGTCACTTGAAAAGAAACCATCGAGAACCTCGACAGATGGTTGGAATTCCTGAAGGGAAAGCAATCGATTTCCATGGACCGTTGGATCCAGTAGATTTGAAGGGAGGATAAGGGTGAGAGTTTTTCAACACACGCAAGCTCAGGAGAGATAATAGCCGTCGATCTCAAGAAGAGATCTAACCGTTGATCCCTTCCGTGTGAAGGAGAAATTGGGAAGTCAGGAGTCGGAAGGAAGAGGGAAGTCCACTTCTAGACTCGCGAAACACGAAATTCTGATTCGGGAAGGAAGAATCTGGAGCGTCGGATCACGGGAAACAAGGATTGTCAATCTGGTATAGCGATCATTGCGAGTTCTCATTTTGGGAGAAGGGGAGAGAATTATTTCGCAATTTCCCAATACGCGAAGTCCCGAAACACTCGGGAGCTGGACCCCGGGTCATTGCTAGAGGTCACATCAACGAAGGATTAAAGGGAGGAGCTAGGGACCGTTAAGCCCTATTTCGGAGTTTGGGAATTGGAGGAGTCAGGGCAACTCGCAATAGAAGTCCCAAAATCGTGAAGTACGAAACGCCTTTCGGCAAGGCGCGTGGTCACTGCCAGTGGTCGCGTGGGAGGAACTTGCGCTTGGTGCTTGTTCACACAGTCGGGGTTCGTAAAAGGACCTATGGTTTTTATATATTAAGGGTTCCAACATGGACCAAGGAGGCATTTTGGCTCAGAGTAGTTGAATATTCATAGGCTGGGAGGTTAGCAGACCCTACTGAGGTGGGGCTCTGCGTCAATGAATGCGATGATAGAAATAAGACAGAAACCAAGAGAATCTGTATGGGAGATTGACCAGAGATTCAAGTGACTGAAAGGAAAGTTGAAATATTTCATGACCGATATGAAGCATAGGCACATGTTCATCAACTCACTGCTACCACACTTGAAATATCCATTTGACAACAAAATTTTCAGACACAGGCAAATGCTCTGCAGGTGGCCCTGCAACTGGAAGAAAACCAATATAAACAGATGGATCCAACCATTGAAGAACTGAAGGAAGACTTGAAGAACTTAACGTTCCAACTGAACTAGAACAAAACCAAGGACAAACGAAAAGCCATTTGGTGTACCACATGCAGGACAAAAGGACACCACAAGAACGTATGTCTAACATTCACGTAGTATATGGCAACATGAATGCCAAATCCGTTACCAACAGGAGGACTATGGTGTGAGATATGCAAGAAACCGGGTCATGATCCATATCATTGCCCAATGATGGAAAAATACCATATAGTTCCAAAGAGTTCATATTGCAACTTTTGCAAGTCTATAGGCCACAATGACAAAGATTGTAGAACTGTGGATTTGATGTGAGAGAGGACATTAGATGCATATAGAGTGCAGGCATAAATTATGACTGGGCAAGCTGCACCATAATTTAACCAAGTTCCAGCCCCATACAACACTGCGCAACAACTGTATAATACCGCGCAACCCCAATACAACACAACGCAAACTCAGTATAATACCGTGCAGTACAACATGCACCTTGGTATAAGGCGTCAAGAGGAGATCAAGCGAGCTACAGAGGTGGAGGATGAGCAAGAGGAGGTTTTGGAAGAGGTAGAGGACCAGTGGTATGCCATAACTATCAACAACTGGGACATTATGAAAGGGAATGTCCACTTCCACCAACAACGTGTATGTATTTCCATGCATCGGACCATGATACAAAAGAATGTACAATACTAGTAGTAAAGATCCAGGAAAAGAGGAATTGAAACAATCAAAACGTTTAATGGATTTTAGTAGAAGCGAGGGATGGAAGACAACACATCAACATATTTACGCATGGAGGAGCTAAAACAAGAAACAATGCAGCTCGACAAGAACCAATATAACATCAATGGGTAAAGAGGAATGCTGAACCAATGAAACAGTTTGATGCGTAGATCGAGAAGGACGCATTTAAGCAAGCCAGACAATAATTCGTGAAGCAAGACACTGCGTCGACTTCAACTGCACAACAAAACAAGGAAGCACCGAATTACAAGATGCCTCCATTGTTGGATCATACCATGGAAATGCAACCCATGGGACAAGTAAGTACAATCAAAGGATTTTTGTAATCATGCGTAAAACTATTGAATGATCCATCTGTTGTAAAAATATTGGAAAACATATTAGAAAAATGTAGCATAGAGACAGAAAGAAAACTAGAACAAAAAACAGTCAATCACCTACATACCAGGAGAAGAACAAGTAGGGAGTTTAGACTGAATGCCAACATCAGAGATTTCAACATGGGAGATATCATACTGGATCTAGGATCCGAAGTCAATGTATTACCCAAGAAGACATGGCAATGTATGAGAGAGCCCACATTAGGATATTCACCTGTCTAGCTGAAACTAGAAAACCAACATAGAGTTCTACCAATTGGTAGACTGAAAGGAGTAACAGTATACCTAGATGGAGTGCGCACTAAAGCAGACTTTGAAGTGATTGAAATAGTGGAGGACACAACACCATATCAAACATTGCTTGGCTTGGACTGGGTGTTTGATAACCAGGCTATAATCAATCTAAAGACACAAAAAATGACATTCAAGTCAGGAGAATACAGGGTCATCGCACCATTGGACCCATTAGAGGGGGAAAGGTTTGTAGAACCTACCTATTTAGACTTGGAGGAAATCAACTAGTTGTATAGAACAATTGGGCGAGATGAGGATTATGTAAGCCCAACTACAGATGGGATACTCAGTTGGCAGAGCATTAATTCATGTGTGGTAGACTCAGATACATGTTTAGAGAACTGGTAACAAAGGCTACTTGAAGTTTTCACAAGAAGGTGCACAAGAATAGACCATGCAGTAAGATGGGTAGGCATGGAGATAAGGGAACCACCCAATTTCCATGGAGGAAATGATCTAGAAGTATTCTTGGAACAATATAGGGATGAAGTGATAGAAAATTAGAGACTCTTAGCACTCGATAACACTCAAGGCCACACTTGCAAGATGGTGGGGTGCACACAAGGAAACAATCAAGGATTGGTACCAATGTAAGCGATTACTGCACATAAGGTTTGGCGTAGAACAAAAAAGAAACAAGCAACAGAAGTATGATGGATAGGGGGAACCAGTGGAACACTTGGAGAAGTGTAGAATGCTGTGGAAAATTAAACCCCTAGAGGAATGGCCTCATCATTTTGTACACACCTTAGAAGGCATACCAATGAACTAGTATACAGACTAGGAATTGCGCAGAGGAACTTTGAGTTGGACAGTACTACAAATTTTTTTTACAGTCACTTTCTCATTCAAGCATGAGAACCCTGACATAGATGCAACTCTTAAATGAATAGGAGGGGTGATATTCATCACAGAACCAGAAAACGAACTCATAACTGAAGAACAACAACGGAATAGACAGACAGTGAAAGAAATGTTGTCATGCTACCATGTGCAGGAAGAAGCACCAGATGAAGATGATCCGCGCGATATTCAGATCGAGGAAGAAGAAGGAGAAAGAGAAGTGGAAGTTCCACCTCTAGAATCAAAAGTAATTACCGCGCTGATCAAGGTGAAGAAAGTCAACATTGGGACAGTTGAGAATCCAAAAATGGCCAGCATTGGAGACTACTGGGATGAGCAAACAATAGAAAGAATAACAAAGTTACTGCGCAAGTACAATGACCTGTTCCCCACAACATTTACATAAATGAAGGGTATAACAGGAGAGCTAGGAGAAATGAAGATACCACTCATAGCTTAAGCGAGGCTGATCAGACAATGACCATACAGATTAAACCCAATATATAAGCAGAAAGTCAAAGCTGAGATTGACAGGATGCTCGTAGCTGGAATCATAGAACCTGTGGAGGAATCAAAATGGGTAATCCTAATGGTAATTCAAGAGAAAAAACAAGGTGGAATAAGAATATGCATCGACTTGAGGAAGTTGCATGATGCATGCCTACATGACCTGTTCCCTACACCTTTTACGAATGAAGTGTTGGAGAACGTAGGAGGACACAAAGTTTATTCATTCACTGATGGATTCTCAGGCTACCACTAGATCAAGATATCACAGGAAGACAGATACAAGACCACGTTTGCTATTAAATGGGGATCCTACTAATACACAATCATTCCATTTGGACTGAAGAATGCACCAACAATATTTTCCAGAGTAGTCGTTGCTACATTCAAGGAGTTTATCCACTCGTTTCTAGAAGTATATTTGGATGACTGGATAGTCTATAACTTATTAAAATACCATGTAGAGGTATTGAGGCTGATGTTAGAAAGATGTAGGCAACGCTAGATATCGTTAAACATAAAAAAATGTATATTCAGAACACTGTTTGGGATACTATTGGGCCATATAGTATGCAAACAAGGCTTACTAGTAGATCCTGCAAAGATTGTAGTAATTGTTAACTTTCCACCACTAAAGATAGTCCGTCAACTCGGAGTGATATTGGGACACACAGGATACTACAGAAAATTTATCAAAGGGTACGCACAGATTACCGCGCCAATGCAGAAACTGTTAAGGAAAGATACAAAGTTTCAGTGGAATGAATATTGTCAACACGGTCTAGATACGCTGAAAGAAAAGATGGTCACCATGCCAATATTAGTATTTCCAGACTGGGAGAAGACATTCCATGTACATGTAGATACATCAGCCATAACACTTGGAGCTATCTTGGCGCAGCCAGGAGCGGGGGACTTGGATCACCCTATAGCATTTGCAAGCAGAAAACTATCAAAATCAGAGCAAAACTATAACACCACAGAGAGGGAAGGCCTAGCTATGGTCTACACACTGCAAAAGTTATGACATTACTTACTGGGAAACCATTTTAAGATGTTCACAGATCACTCAACCCTTAAATACCTAGTCAATAAGACAATGTTGGGGGCATAATATGTCGATGGTTATTACTGTTTCAAGAGTTTTATTTTGAAGTAATAGTCAAGCTAAGAAATCCTAACGTAGGACCTGACCACTTATCAAGGGTCAAGAACGAGGAAGAACCTACAAACTTAGAGGACAACTTTCCAGACACACAATTGTTTTTAGTCCAAATCGCGGATGAATACTTTGCAGATATCATCTAGTACTTAAGTACAGGTACTGCGCCATAGGAATATAACATCGTGTAGAAGAAAAACCTGGTAGTTTGGGCTGCAGACTATCAACTAATCACATGACACTTATACAAAATGGGCGTAGATAACATCTTGCAAAGATATGTGCTGGAACACGAAAGGCCAAGGGTTTTAGTAGAAGCCCATGAGGGAATAGCAGGAGGACATTACGCAAGCAAAGCTACTGCACATAAGGTATTGCGCGCAGGACTATGGTGGATGACCATTCACATAGACCCGAAAGAGTACTGCCAGAGATGCGATGTCTGTTAGAGGGTTGGTAAACCTAATAGAAGGGATGAGAAAAATGGGAAATAGACTTTGTGGGACCAATCAACCCACCATCAAAATGAACAAGAGCAAGGTACATTATCACTGTGAGAGAATACTTGATGAAATGGGTAGAAGCAACACCAGTGAAGGATTGCAGCGCATAAACAACAACACATTTTCTATTTGACCAAGTAATCATGAGATTTGGTTGCCCCAGAGTTTTGATGAGAGACCAAGGCACTCACTTCATTAACAAAAATATTAAGGCTATGACTGAAGAGTTTGAAGTCCATCATCAAAAGAGCACACCATATCACCCACAAGCAAATGACATAGTAGAAGAATTTAACAAGATTTTGGAAAACGCACTGACAAAGATCTGTAATGTCAACAAGGACGATTGGGACCTCAAAATACTAGCAATATTGTGGGCATACAGGACCACATGCAAGAAGCTGACATGACACACACCATTTAAACTGGTATACGATGAAGAAGTAGTGGTACCATTAGAATTTGTGGTACATAGTCTGTGCGTAGCATCAATTACACACATGACAGAGCGAGGCGCAGTACATGACAGACTAAATCAGTTGATGATAATGGAGGAAGATAGGATCCTAGCATAGTTCCACCAACAAGTTCATAAAGCAAGGGACAAAGCTTGGCATGATAGACACATCAAAAAGAAAAATTTCAAGGAAGGAGACTTAGTGTTGATGTATGACAACAAATCCATTCAACATCCAGGGAAACTCATAATGCATTGGTTAGGACCGTACAAAGTAAAAAATATCACAGATGGGGGAGTTTTACATTTGAAAGACTTAGGAGGTGCAGAGATTAGAGGGATGATCAGTTGGCGCTGACTGAAGCTGTACATAGACAGTCGACCACACACAACATGAAAGTCACCGCGCAGCTAAAAAAAAAAAAAGAACTAGATACCAAACAATACCAACAGAGGTACAGTGCACCAAAACAAGAAAAATCACACACACTTAGGAATACAAACCCAACAAGGACAAGGCGAACGACCAGTTCAAAAAGGAAACAAGAAGGAAAAGTAAATACAGTAAAATAAGTATTAAAGGACGAAGGCAAGTGTACTTGAATGCCGAAAATGACCGACAGGACGTCGCATTAATTGTGCCAACTGGAGACATAAAGGGAGAGTAATGGAAAGTACGAAGGAACCATAGGTTCATTGAATTCGTAATAAAGGTAGTGTTTTCGACAAGCTTCATATGATGCCCAAACAAAGCAGGGATGCGGGAGAAAAAATCTTATTGCAAAATTTGAAGAGACAGAGAGCGATAGAGCCTACGATGCACAGAGAAAAGTTCACAGATATTGGAAAAGCTACTAAGCTCAACGAATGACCAGACCTTCCATGATGGCACCACCAAAACAAGAAGAAACGAGCTAGGCTGCTAGAAAATTCAAAGTCAAGACTAGGGCACAGGTATAGATGCAGGAAAGCGAACAACAACCGCCAAAGGTCGTCAATGTCGATGAAATCCCATCACTAGATACAACACCAATAAACCCCACACCTATGGTAGAAGAAACCCAACAGACAACATCTGAGGGCATGAATGTGGATATGCCGACAGAGGAACAGGGTCAACAGAACCAAGGCACATGCATCCAAGCGCAACTAAAGAACCTCGAAGAAGCTAGGAGAGTCAATGGGATGACTCCAAAGAAGGAATAAACGATTGAACCAGATGGGTCATAGACAACCATGTCGAACCATCTACAAGGGGGAGTAGTGGAAGATGTCATGGGATGGACATAACAGTATGCCGAAGAACAACCAATGGAGGTTGAAACCTCGAGTCAACCACCACTGAAAAAAGACAAGCAATAGGTACCTAGGTCACCACGCAAGAAACCCGTCGCAACCATTGTTTTTCCACGTATACCAGAAGGGGTACGGGTGAAATCAGACTTGCTAGGTTTTGTCGAGAAGCTCAAATACTCAGATCATGATATAATGAACATAGGCAAGTTCCTAGAATTTGCAAAGATAGTTTACCTATAGACAATAGGCCTAGATGCATTTGGGGAACTAGTTAATCAACCACTCTAGTGGGAAACATGATTGGAAAAAACTGGGATTTTAGGTCTGCTAGAACTACCACACTTTGGTAGAGGACAATATGCCAGCAGTTGCGTCAAACAGTTGATGGCAGCAACCCATGGCAGAGACATATGGCTGGAGTGGCACATCTCAATAGACATAGAGCTCATCATACATATTACAGTGCTTCCATCATGGGGCATGGATCCCGCACAATTTCTCGACGACAAAACAAAGGAGAAAGCACTCACAGAGGAAATGAAAATGAAATATGACACTAAAAAGGGGACGCACATAATCATCATCAAACAAATCATTGACGCTGCGACAAAAATGGACACAAAAATCATGGCCTGCAAGCTACTAAGAAAATGCTGCAAGGAGGAAGTCACAGTTGCTGCACAGTGTGCCGAGGGCACCACAGTCAGCTGGGCCCCTTATCTTTTGAATCTATTTCTGGATCACTGCAAGGATGCACAGGATCTGGGAACAAAATTTCATTATTCATGGCTACTCATGCTGATAGCCATCATGGGATGGAAGGAACCAGATTACACATTTTTCATCACCAGACTCAAGTCTAATCATCAAGCGATATATTTATCACTTGGCGCTGCGTCAGACGCCAAGCATAGGAAGATGAACACAACTATATTTGAAGGATACCTTAGCGATCTACAAGAGGCTATCACCAACCTCTGGAGAATAACACCACATGCTATTGCATACTATTGGGAGATCACCAACTTCAAGGCCACTCGACATGTGATGTGGATACATGTGCGAAAGGACCCCAACAAGCAGTGGCTACAACTGCGCTATTGCATCATGGAGGGCGACATAGAAATGGATATAAAGGATTGGGAAGATGACTGGAGGATTCTAGTCCTTACACAAGACATACCTGTTATCCCCGATATCTAGGGATAACTAGGAGATCATGTCTCGAGGCCCACATGGTCCTAGACATGGAGTACCGAGAGCAGGAGCGACTTGAGCATGGCCCTGGAGGGACCATCTTTCTTCTTCTCAGCCATCTTTGTCCTGTCAGCAGTACCAGCTTCCATCACTACCGGCTTGGCTTTGCATCAGAGAGGACTCTTGCTCCATGAGGTAATTGGTCCGAGGTATCATGGTATGTGTCGTATTTGATCGTTATAATATTCTTATGTATGCATTAGGTTCCTTTAATTTCAGATGACTGCTTGGATCTTACACTAATCCTCTTGACCATTGTTGGGGTGATTGATGGGGAAACTTAGCAAGCCGGTATTCATGGGTCTTGGTTAGCCACCAAGGGGGGTTTGCAGAGCCATCATCCGCTCCCACCATCTTATCACTTTTCCATCTTATATCCCGCTCATCCATCCCATTCCCCTAGTCTGGCCATTAGGATGACCTTCCAGGGTACATCTTGTCTTGTGGGAAGAAGGGGCTAAAGGCCCAGGGGGTAAAAGCAACTGGTAAAAGATAAAAGCCATAGGAAAATGAAAACCTAGAGATGCTTCACCCAGGGGATCCCTGAGAAGGCAATAAAAATCCTCTCGATAAGAAACTAAGGGACCCTAAGAAAAAATGAAATAAATAAATGCAAGACCTAACCAAGAGGATGGGAGGTCTCATCACGAGCCGACCCATTATGT
>ML786735.1:427687-455506 GCA_009831015.1 Picea engelmannii | reverse complement strand
CTAACCCTAGCTGTTTTACTAACCCTAACCCTAGAGGTGACGTCCTAGCATTTTGAACTCTTGCTTACACTAAAAGTTGCGGCTAGGTCTCCTCTTGGCAACCATAAAGGTCTTGAATATTTTCATTGGTTAAGATTGCAAAATGTTGACCTATTTGCCTCTCTAACTAACCATTTTCTAGGGCTGACGTCATAGTTGCAGCGGAAATAACCTAGGTGACGTCACACTTTTTTTTATCCTTGCTTGGTCTGAAATGTTGTGGCCTTATCATCAGCCTTTGATAGGTTTGAGTTGGTAGTTATATTTTATATGCTTAATTACTAAAACGTTCCTCTCATTACTTCCAAAATCAACCTATTGATAGGGCTGACGTCACCACCATTACAACAACAATATTTATGATGCAGCAACATTATTTATTATGAGCAGATTTGATATTTGTAGCATTGTGATATAATAAAGATCTGATTTTGCACTTTGAATGCTCTTATCTCTTGGTGTACTTATTGAAGAAGTGATATAAGTCTTTTCTTTGTTTAGTAATCATTGACTTCGTCAATAATTACATTTGATCATTGCTCATATACATGTGAAAGATAGTCAGTGATATTTGAAGCACTAACCACTGCAGCACATACTTTTAGTTTTATTTGTTTTGTCTCGCAAACAGGTGCCATCCAGTGGAACAATATCTTCTTTGACTATCTCATCATTGGAAGTAATCTGTGAAGGGAAGCTTACCTCAACCTGTTGAGCCTTAAACCTTGATCCTTCTCCTTCAGAAACCCAGGTTACTAGGGACGTCTCCCTTGGACTACCCATCCTAAATAGAAAGAGCTCCCCATCGAGGTGACAGTGGGTGGGGAAGCTCCTGTTACGCCAGTTTGAAGCCTTGACTCAAGCTACCTAAACCCTTCCTACAAACTGTGCGATAACAATACCTACAAGGAAAGAGAAGGAGGAATCAAGACAAGAACATATAAATGTCGAGGAGGCAGGGCAGGGAGAGACACAACCTCAGGAAGTCCTAGTGCCCAAGAAACCAAGGACGGGCCAGACTAAAACAAAGTAGACAAAACAAGGGACATCGAAGATAGGAACCCAGAAGGGGAAGAAGGATAATACGTAGCCGACCCAAGTACATCAGAAACAGGCCAAGGCTGTGCAGGGGATGACACCAAGTCTCAATCAACAAGAACTAGGCTCGACTAAGCGACCAATTACTCAGACAGGGGGTGCACGCAAGAAGATGAAGGTGCATAGAACACCTCAAGGGTACATGATTACTGAGGATGATCCAGACATGATAGCCCAAATGGTTCAGGATCGTGCATCCAAGGATTTTGAGAATGCTGTGCACCACAGGGACAAAATTCAAGAGGAGATGGTAGACATACGACAGTTCCTCAAGCATATTGGGGAATCAGAGGCAGCGAGAAGCAACATAGGAACATGGCCCTCAACATCACATATAGGAGAAGAACCTGAAGCAAGCGAGCATGATACAATCCACACAATACTACAGCCGAGTGCAACATTCCACATTACACGTAGCATGGTGCGCATGGACGAGATCATGGGGTAGACACCCCTAAAGGACTTAGCTCAACTCCAATTTGTATTGATGTGGATATCATCCAAGGCTCTACAAAAATCACAGGTTAGTGTTACCCATGAGGTACAGTCTCGTGCACGCACAAACACAGCTGAATTACAACAGGCAAGGGATAAATGAGATAGTCTGGAATTGATATATGAGCAGGCCAAGCTCGAGACCTAAGAGGAGAGGGAACGCGTGAACGAATTGGAACAAAAAGTGGCCGAAACTTATGAGAAGATTCCAAAGACCACGCAGAAGTCCAAACTCACAGCTAACGAGAAGATTGATCAAATTGCACAGGAAATCGATCAATATCAGCAAGAGATCGAGAATATCCGAGAGTAGCTCACACCTACCACTCCACCAGAGGAGCAAAGGAAGCATGAGGCAACATAGAAACTACATGAGATAGAGCGACAGGTCAGTGTAACAGCGGAATTGTTCGACAAAGAAGCACAACTCTAGACGAAGTTGAAAGGGGATCAATAGGTCCAGCAGTGGGACAAGGAAGAAGAAAGGATAAGCACAACTATCCAGGACCTCAGTAGAGGTAGAAGACAATGACTGTAACATACCCGCTACCTAATTTAATTTTTTCGGTCCTCTGTCGGACTCGAATCCCTAAATAACCATGGAGACCCAGCGTAAGTTGGCTCTTTCTCTCTCCTACACAGCCTTCTGCACCTTGACTGCAGTCTTCCCCGATCTTAATTTCAGGTTATCGGGGTTTCATCTTTCCCGTTGTCAAGAGTTCTTGTACTTTGCAATCCCCGATCACCGATGAGCTCCTTTTTGGCCTTAGCCCCTCCCTGGCTAGGCTCCTAGTCCACATGACCGTGCACACAAGACCGTAGCCTTATAGCTTTCCTTTCATCGAGGTTTTGGGCTTTCTAATACCAAAGTGCATATGCGCCTTGGATCCGCGATCCTCCAATTCCCGACGCGCTCCAACATTCGCTAGTCCCCTGGGCTAGTCTTTTGGGGTCCATACGACCTCCCTCTATATGACCGCCACCTTACCTCTCGTAGGAGTTTCGGGGTTTTCAATGCCAAAGTGCATATGTCCATGGGATTCCCGATTCCTCAAATCCTGACTCTCTAGTTTGCTGACAACTAACCCCTCACGGTGGCACTATCCTCCTTCTCTGATGTGCTGACAGCTGGCCCCCACTCATCGGGGTTTCGGACTTCGTGATTCTGAAATGCAGAGATTTCGTGTCCACGGAATCCCCGATATGCCGATCCCCGACTTTCTTCGGATCTCCGACACGCGTCCTAAATGGATGGACAGTCCAGGTTAAGCCTCAGACTTCGCCAAACACCAACCCAAAAAGCACTTATCTGTGTGAGTCCCGATGGCCCAAACGCCGATGACTCCCGATGGTTGCCACCTGTCCCAATCAGATGGACGACTCTGATTGTATCGGGGGTTTTCAGTATGGATTTCCCCGACCTTTTGCTCACAGATCTCCCGATTTGCCAACTCTCTTTAGATCTCCGCCACGTGTCTCACCCTGATGGACAGTCCAGATCTGATCTCGCTATTTCGAGACTTAAAGTGTTTTGATTTTCTTGTTCTCGAAAATCCCGATATGCCGATGGCTGGAATCCCGATGGTAACCCTCGGGCAATTCCTGTCCGACCCAACGAATGACGGGTAATTGGACCAAGATCTAACGGTCTAGATCCATTCTTCCTGCACACATTCCAGAGACTAAATTCCGAGCATCTTAACCCTATCCAACGGTCGACGGGATTTCTGAATGAGATCCAACGACTGTCGATCTCCCCCTTCTATAGGCTTAACTTGGTACACCCCGAACGTAGAAACCAACGGTCCAGGTCTCCTTCTCCAACCGATCTGACGGCTCAGGTCCGTTCCCCTCACACATTTCTTCCACTACTTCATGGATGTGGAAAGATCAACGATCCAAATGTTCTCATGGACCTTGGGGAACCTACGATCCCGATTTCTTCACTATTCACGAAGATAGAGGGAAAAGGGGCAAGATGTATAACGCTCTTACTACTTCCGTCAATCTGACGGTCGTGAATGACCATGGGTCTTCCACCAGGATCTCATCCACCGATTCGTTACTTATTCCTACGTTGCTACTTCAGAATTTTAAGAGGGTCATTCCTCCTCGTGCAGGGTTATTAAGACTTGCGCGTTCAAGTCCTTTTTCTGGGTTCTTGGTGAACCTTTCTACGGAGGGAAAGTCTCTGTGACGAGATCTATTCTGGGGCATCCCTGGAGACGGGTAAGGGGAAACATCCTCCCGAGGATGGACTGGAAGTCTGACTTGATTCGACTCATGCATAATTAAATTCATTTATCAACATAAGCCATGCGTGGTTTTTCTGTTATAAGCATATGTCTAACATTACTTATCAAAACACTGTACATACATTCTTATGCTGTAATCATTCACAATTTCATAGTTCTATAAGCATATATGTCAATATATGAATTTCAAGAAGCAATATATAAAACACTTATCAGAAATAACACAAGAAGTGGGTGCAACTGTTGAGAGGGGTGCTCGTTTCCACCCAACCGTAGGCTCAACGACTCCCAATGGATTTACCACTAGCCACCCCCGAGCTGAGACCACGATGCTCTGAGACTGCGTCTCTCTGTCTGCCAGTGACCAGGAGTGAAGGTTGCAACCCTTCCTCTCTACTATCACTCACTCTGCGTAATGCCAGAGTTCCCCTCGCGTCTACCCCCTTCCAATCGCTTCTGCCATACGCCTTATCCTCTCGCGAGGTTTCATGTGGCGCGATTACCCTCGCGCTGATCAGGCCTGACGGCTCTACGGATAGGAAATTCACCTTCCCATCCCTCATTAAGCCCTCAACCTACCAGCCTGCAAGGCATTAAATTCAGGGCCAGCGAGCCGCTTTTGGTTCTCCGGGCCAGTGGAGTCAAAATACAGTATTTAATTCTCGGTGGAAGTTAGCGCCACCTTTCCAGGTGCCTTCCATCACCATCGTGGTCTCTTTTTCTGCACATCCCCTCTCAGCAGTCCTGCAATATAAATTCATAATGTTATTACATTCACCGACCTTCTTCATAAGGTCCGTTCATGTCATACATTCACATTGTCATCATGCTTTAGCATGGTAATTCCTATATTGGCATTAATTACAAATTTGGGGGAAACAGGGTGTTACAATGACCATCATGGAGTGCCTCAAAGGGGCGCAGGAGATGAAGAAACTACAGACAAAACTCACCACTGCGCAGACGTAGAAAACTGAGTGCCAGGCTCAAATGGAACCACTTCAAGAGCGAGTAGCAGAAGTCATTGCACAAATAGAGGATGCCAAGACATATATGGCGCGGACCCAGGTAGAGTTTGCAGGGTTGATCAATGACAAGATTGCGGTGCAGATAGTAGACACACTGAAGGAGAAGACCATTCAAGCTCATACACAAGAAAATAATCTTAGAGGAAAGTTCCAGGCGATCACCAGGGAGATCGACGAGTCACACAAAGGATAGGTGGCTTGGGACGAGCCACATGTCAGTGTTGGGGGCCTGTTGGAAGCAGGCCAAAGCGAAAAGAAATACTATTTTGGGAAAGAAGGTATGCATGAGGAAAGAGACAACTCGAAGGAAGAGCAACACGTGCGCATGCATGGAAGACCTAACAACATTAGGGTTAGGGTTTTTGCAATATATTGTAATGGATGGCGAGCCAGGAATGTATAAATATAGATACCTAGGTCTCATAGAGGAGAGCTAGAAAAAAGAGAGCAGATAGGTATAGATGAGAGAAGTCTTGTTTTGTTAACAAGTTGTAATACTTTTCTATATGACCTAATTTTGTAAGCTGTTGAGTTGGAGAGGAATAAGGAGGGTAGATCTTGAGGGTTAGATCACATGCCGAGGAGCCTGGTGCAATCTAGTCCACCTCACAATAGATCTAGACCCGACTAAGAAGAGTTGTAAAGCACGCAGTGTTGTAATTTTGGAACGACTATAATAAAAGAGCAAAGAGCCAAATCTTTGTGGATGTACCCTAGGGGGGGTGAACCACGGTAAAACCCGAGTTATGTAATTGGATGCATGTATTTATTTACTGTCTTTCATAACTATTGCTTTACGTTCCAAATGAGTTGATTATATTGCATGCATAATCGTGAATGACAGTTTACTGCATTAATGAGTTAAGTAGAACCCTCAACGCACATTTCCTTGATCCTCATTCAATCCTAGGCTGCAAACACATGAGCATTGCAGCCACCCATTAAGACTATCTTGGGTGAGACTGCGTATTGCACTCTATGCACTGTGTTGCCTTCTGGTTTACTAGGAGGGTCGATAGTTTTAGAGGCTTTGTTGGAACCCCAAACTGACATGAACCCTGGGTCAATCAAGCATATTATAAACTTAGAAAAATAAGTAATAACCAATAACACCACTTCCCAGTGTATTTCTTCATCTTCTGATTACCCTTATTTGTTTGTGGCTTGGAATAGTTGTCTTGAGGGTGTCCATCCTTTCTCTGTCCTTTGTTCTAGGGTTGTGGCCGCATTTTCCCTACTTCAACTATGGGGAATTTGCAGATCCAAACTCCCACTTCTTTTGTTTAAATTTTTGCTTGATTTTGACAACATATCGATATGCCATGCCTAGTGATGAGATGTCCATAAATTCCATTTTTGTTTGGATGTGTCTATGCAGATAGTCACGGTACTTGAGCAGTAGATGTAATTCAAATTCTTTGATACCCAGCTTGGTGCACAAGGTATGGAAGATATTTGTGAAATCTGGTACTGTCTGGTCCCTTACCTGTCACAGTGTGGTCCATCTCATATACTGGTCATCGTAGCTTCCAACATGGTAGTATTGTTCCTTAGTAGCATCCTGGAAAGAATCCTAAGTGGGGGAAACCACAGATATTGCATATTCCTAAGTGGCCCTTTTCTCATAGTAAGCTTCCCACCAATCCTTGACATGGGGGACAACCTTAAGGAGCACAAAGGTAATCTTTTCTCTATTAGAAAAGTTATGGACCGAAAATACCCTTCTAGCATATTCAACCATTTATCTACAACATCTGCATCTATCCAACCTTCAAATAAGGGGATATAAAAATTGACTTGTACCTTGAAGGGGCGGTGTGGCTGCTTGATGAATATGCATCGCTTGTTGGTAGTTGTCAAAGGATCTGTGCAAAGTTATCCATCATCTTGTTCCTTTTTCATGCGAGGGCTTCCTCGATAGTTTAAAACGATATCCTGGTCCATCATCTCTCTTTTCTTCTGCCATGGGAGGCCATCGTGATCAGTGGGGATGGTCTTCCAAGGGATCAAACACTTCAAGTCCCAAATCCTTGTACCCTAACCTCGTTGGGGACATGCACATAGAAACAAATAACGAGCATACCACTTTGATGCCACTGATCCAGATTTATAAATGAAACGAAATGGAATACAGATGTATAAAAAAGAAATAAACATAGATACAATAAAACTTGACTTCTATTAATAAAGAGAATATGTTGAAATTGTAAAAATGCAGACTGAAATAAACTTGCTCGAATGGTGGAATCTTATCTCTAAGAAGAGATGTGATGACTACGCACATTGATAAGAAGATAGTTACAATGAGGCTGCAAATCCCTTTTTAACATAAAACATAAATGAGAAAACCCTAAACATCCAAAAACCTAACCCTAGGAGATGAAGCACCAAAAGTCATGTGGGCCCCGATGGGGTAAGTTGGTAAATAAACTTCTTGGGGTCGTAACTTTTGCATACGATCTTCGTTTTAGGCACATGATAGCTCGTTGGAAAGAACTATTCGATGAATACATATGTTTCCATCACACTCTGGCTAAAGCCTACATTGTGATTGTGTCGCACCCAAAAAACACTGTTTAAGGCCTCAAAATGGCCTTGGATGTTTAGGACCCGAAAAAATAGGAAAAATTGCCAAAATGAAAACTGTTCTTTGAGCCAGTGGAATATGTGGGTGACCACCAATATCCACCCGGATCACTATCATTGACCGCACTATGTTTTTCTTGTTGTTCTTAGAGATACCTCATCAAGTAACTAATTCACACTAACTATCCATTCACAATATGATTCAAATTGGTATCCACATACCAAACTTTCCTTTTTAAATTTTGCATGCTTAAGGAAACCATCCAACTATCATCATTAATAACATAAACAACAAAATGCATACATTAATTTACACATATAGGTAGGTCCACATGTCCTCATAATATAGTTCTATTAATCTAGTTGAGCTCGATAGATAATAAGCTAAGGAATAACGATATAAGACATAATTTAGTTTAGCTGTTTTAAAATCCAAAATATGGGGAGTTACATACACCCACCATTCAAGGAACTTGTCCATAAGTTACATGAAAAAAAGTGTGGATTATCTTGATGCATGGTCTATGCTTCCTCCCAAGTAGAAAATCTTAGCCTATACTTGTCCCACTAGACATTACCCTGGTTCACTAAGCAATGTTTGAGATGTCAAACCCTACAGTCCAATATGTGTAATGATCCAACCATGATGGTTCCCCAACCTAAACCTACAATTCATTCAATTTAAGTTTACGAGGTTCAATAGCTACATAATTTCGTAATATTGATACATGAAAAACAAATGGTTAGATTCTTTCCTGAATTTTAAATGGCCCTATAAATTGAGGTGACAATTTTTTCCCCTTTCCAAAACAAATGGTACTCTTGTTAGTTTTGATACAGATAAAAACTTCATTTCCTACTTTATAACCTTAGTCAATCCTACATGCATTGACATAAATATTACATCTATCACGCAATTCCCTTAACTATTGCTTAATATGAATCACCCATTGTTCCATCTCTTAAATAACTTTTAGCCCTACTATCACTTAGTCATCTAACCTATCCCAACTCAATGGTGTCCTACATGACCTTCAATACAAAGCTTAATAAGGAGGCATCTCAGTTAGTTATGGTAACTATTATTGCAAGAAAACTCCACCAAAGGTAAATAATTTTCCCAATGGGTTTGTTGATCCATAACATACATCCCAAGCATGTATTCCATCACTTGGTTAACTCTTTCTATTTTCCCATCCATTTCGGGATGATAAGATGTGCTCAAGTTCAACTAAGCCCCCAATGTTGAATGCAAACTTGTCCAAAACCTAGATGTGAAACATGAGTTTGTATTCGAGATTATCTTCTTTGGAAACTCATGGAAATGAATAATATCACTTATAAACACTTGAACCACATAAATTATGTCATAAGTTTATTTGACTAGAATAAAATTAGTGCTTTTGGCCAGTTTACCAACTACAACCAAAATGGCATTATGCCTTTGTGATGCAAGATGCAATCCCACAATGAAATCCATGGAAATGACTTCCCATTTGGACATAAAAATGTCATGGAGTTGTAAGAGTCTTGTTGGGTGGTGGTGATTGGCCTTTACGTATTGATATTCAAGGCATTTAGCACTAGAACATTTGGGTCATTTTCTGACGGTGTTCGTAGCAATTGCCACTTTATATTTTCAGGAGAACGAGAAACATCGGACCCCCTGAAACGTCGTTTCACATGACGTTGTTATATCAATGACACAAATATCTTTGCTTGTGCAACGTTTCTAGCGAACACGTGTCATCTCTACTTTCACTGTCCAATCCCACTATGGACGTCGCAACTAGAATTTCAGAACATCTCACTTGTGATGCCACAAGCCATTGCAAAATAGACGTCCATTGAGTTGGACATGTGACATCGTAGGACACATAGTGGACATCGCAAGACCGATAAGGGGCCTATATCTTCAACATTTACGCTATATCAATGACGGGAGGTATGTTTCACGGTATGTCGGAAGAGGAACACCGGACTACCGATGAGGGGTCTATATCTCCGACATTTATGCTATATCAACAACGGGAGGGACGTCGGAAGACCGATGACCTGTTGATATTTAAAAATATATATATAAAAAAAACAAAACAAAGGATAAGAGGCTAAGAATAATCTTGGTGTCATGGACTTGGACTTGGTATTGATCCACTTTGATGTATGGTTTATTTACGCTCTTCAATTTTCTATTCATGTCGTTGTAGATGCTTCTTGTTGTCATTCTCTTATAAAGGCTTAGTAATGAATTCATTCATCTAGGAGTAAAGCAATGTGACAAGGCTCTCCCTTTTGCTTTATTTTGTGTTTTGTTTCGACACTTGTTCTCCTTTCTTCTATCAATTAAGTTGCATCTTTGGAAGAACATTTTAGCCATAAAACAATGCCTTTATAATTTGATTGATGGGTGGCAATCTTAGCCCTCCAAGACTAGTTTTATCAATAGATTTTCATAAAACACTTAAGGTTCAATTGCATCGTATTAGGACCTTTTTTCCTTTTACCTTATCTTAAATATGAATTGATCAAATAGTTCCTTCATCTATTAGTTGGTGGAAGATGATAAACAAGCCTTTTCTACCATATGACCTAATTCAAAGTAGTTGTTTATGACATACTTGTTCTCTCGTTTATCCAATGCCTTATGACTCCATTACCCCATGACTGATAGGTACTGGTTTACTTCCATCTCTTTTTATTCCTTGTTTTTTCCCTTCATTTATATATATTGTCCTTATCCCATTTGCATTTCCATCCCATTTCATATACTACAACAACCATACATTTTGTTAAGGCTTACTCTTCTTATGTCACCTAAGAACCCCACTACATAGCCTTAGCAATCTTATTTTTAGGGATTAGCCAATTTCATCAAAATTGGAGGGTGTTGACTTGAGCAACAAGGTGGATGGACTTGTATCTATAGGTAGCACCAAGCACTAGTACTGAATCCTGATATCCCTAATGGATCAAGGGAGAGGCAAAGGCCGATGTCGGAGGCAAAGGGTGCTATTGATGATGAGGACCCCAATATAGGGCATGATTTTGATGATATGTAGTTAATTGTCGTAGCATGATCGTTTTAGGACTCTAGAGGCCAATTAGAGCCTCAATGTTTATGTATTTTGTTGCAGACATGTATTTCACTTGGCGCTATTTTGTTATATTCAACCTTGCATGGTATATATGTAAGAAAACTTTGCATATTTTGGGTCTAATGACTGGGATTTACATTGATGTATATGAATAAAATAAATTAATCAAAATTTGAAAATTTTATCTTTTTTGGTCCACTAATTTTGTTTCTGGTTTTATTCTTGGATCTCATTTTTTGGGATGGACTAATTCGATTCTGGTTTTTTGATCGACAACTTCAGTGTCAATTTCAGTTCTAATAACATAGATTTCTACCAATAATTATAAATAAAGTAATAAATGTAAAAATCATAAATTAGCCAATGCTTGCCCTTCTGCTTCCATGTGCTCCAGTACCAGTGCATCATAAACACCAAATCCAAGGGAAACACTCATAAAATCTATTGTAAATGTGATTTGTCAGCTCCAAGTAATTCCCAACATCAAAGGGATGCCTCACACCAACTAACAATGAATAGAAAATGGTGAAAATGATTTTTTTTATGGTTTACATAGGTTTCAATATAAAGAAGAGGGTAGTTGGACCAACTAGGAAAGGGTGGGAGTGATTAGGGTTTTTTCTTTTTTTCATTGCATAGACCAACACTTTGGGAATATGTAGATATTCCTCATTCCACGAGGTATGTCCATGTGTCCAAGACAAGAGGAACATGAACAAGAACTTACCCCCCTACATCCCCAACATACCCTGCCAAATCGAGTATGGCCTATATGTACCCAAGATGTACCCCACGTCTCCAATACATCGTACCTATCCAAGACATGCCAATAAGGTGCGAGCACAAGACTCATGTAACACCGTTACGTATACTACTTGTATTCTAAAGAAATATTCAATATTTGACTCTACCAATGTTGAAAATGGTGTAGGTTTCAATTTTAGCCTTGGTTGACCTTATATTGTAATCACTACTATATTTATAGGTTTGGCTAAGCCCAACTTTGTACACATAGACTCAAACCCTATTGGGGAAAGTGCCCTATCTCTTGAGTTGGATATTTATAGACCCACTCTCATTTGTAATTTAACTCAAGTGATTCCTATTCATCTTTTATCAAAGTGATTCTTTGCACTATATCTTGTGAATCGCAAAAACCAAACACGACTCTAGAACATCTAACAATAAAGAGAGAATAAACACACATGAAGACCAATGCATGTGTTAGTCCCTAAATTTGCACTTGATTGTGAGAGAGGGAAATTTAGGGCATCATCAGGTTATTGCAATGGTATTTTAAGGGTTTTATGAATAGATTTTGGAAAGTGGTTGAACGTTGGTTCAAGGATTCAAATAAACATATAACTCAATGTCAAAGCCACAAAACATCCTGCTGTCGCACAGTTTGTAGCAAGGATAAAAGGCTCGAGGTTTGAAGGTCAAACTGGTGTAACTGGAACCAATCCCACCCAATGCCACCACAATGGGATGGTTCTTTCTATTTAGGGTGGAAAGGCCCAGGGGAGACGTCCCCGGTGACCCGGGGTTCTGAGAAGGCAAAGGATTACAAGATAAAGTAGTTATTCCCCCCTCACAAGTCACCATCGAGTAGATAGTCCGGCCAAAGGCTAATAAAGTAAAACCCCCCAAAGAGATACACCTTCCTGAGACAAAGCAACAATAAACTGGTATATGCAAGCTTTGATCAATGGGTTAGTACTTCATGTAAATTAATGACTATCTGATAAACATATAAGCAATTTGACAATAAATATTGACGAAGTCAATGTTTATAAAATAACTATGAAAATAATATCACTTCTTCAATAAATGCTGGAAAAATGTGGCATTCAATGCAATAAATCAACACTTCATTCAACTAATGCCTTTAATCACCATTCAAATTTGCTTGTAAAGTAAAATGTTTGCTGCACCAATGATATTATGACTAAAGATGATGACAAAATATAGGGTTAGAAGGTCAGTTTAGGCTAGGGTTAGTGAAGTTAGGGTTTTGATTCAAGAGTTTAAAAGTAGTTTTGATCAGGTTCAGTCCAACATATTAGGTCTATAGATAAGTGCCTTAGGGTTAAATGGAGTCAATAGTGAAGGACACAAGAGCTAAAGGAGGAAAACTTCAAAATGGCTAAGGACCAGAGGGAGAATCTTTGAGGTGTTGCTAAGGCAAGGCCTCAAAGTCAAAACCTTAGGGGAGAGAGGCTCACTTCGGTGTAGGTGAACTAGGCCTCGGTGCTCTCTCTTCCTTCCTTAACTCAATGGCAAAAAATGACTAGCTGAAAGATGGCATAAACTAAGACAAGAGGCTTTGGTGAAGCAAAGTGTTGCAACAACACGGCTCTACCAACAAACCCTTGAGAAATCGGTCCCAAAGTGTAGAAACCCTAGGCTTCAAGGTGTCTTCTTCTTCTTAGCTTGTAAAGGTACGACTAGCAAAGGTGAAGATAGAAAGAGAGTGTAGCTACGTCTAAGCTCTCTCCTTCTTAAAAAATGATTGAAAACTTCTCTCAATGGGGACATGAGACAAGGAACTACTTGTGTGCTTGTCACCTAGGGTGTTTGTTCAGAAAAATCATAAACATATGCAAGAAATGAAACTACAACCATTCATTCAAGAAGTTTTGCAGAAAAATACTTACATATCACCACAAAATATCATTGTAAACCCTAGTTGTAACACCTTCCATCAAGAGAAATGACAAAACATGCCAAAATAATCCTCCTTCAACAAGTGCGCATCACTAAATCAACCAATAACCCAAGAGAGGGTGCA
Source organism: Picea engelmannii (assembly GCA_009831015.1). Classification (NCBI taxonomy): domain Eukaryota; kingdom Viridiplantae; phylum Streptophyta; class Pinopsida; order Pinales; family Pinaceae; genus Picea; species Picea engelmannii. The sequence continues at coordinate 442,119 of ML786735.1, read as the reverse complement.
AATTTCAGACCTCCTTATGGAGTGAGTAAGTTGTTATGAAAAAATGAAGGTGAAAATCCTTCATTTATACCATTCCATGACTTGATTTTACATTTTAGGCCATGTAAAAGTCCGACAAGGACAAAATACTAAAATCATATTGTTTTACATTAAATTTTCAAATTAAAACCCTAATTAAGATGAAAAGAGACATGAATCCCCTCCAAAGGAGACACTAGCCCCTTTTAGGGCAAATGGGGCATCCTGGAGCAAAACGTTAGCCCTCCTTGGGCTCCTCCATCATGCCACACGTGCCAATACTGCAAAATATACCTCCCAAGATGTCCAATAGGCTAGATGACGTCATGGTCATCAAGGGTGACATCCCAGGCCTTCCAAGACCAACGTTCCACTGAAAGAGGGTCAATCCCCCTAGGTCAAGCTCTACTAAAGTGCCTCTGGTGGAACATCCTATCCTTCTCTGGTGCAAAGCCCCTAATTCATATCTATCTTGTCTTTGCCCCTTGATGGGGTCTCAACATCCACTTGATGGGATCTTCAGCCCCATGGAGGTCCGAACTGATCATCTCCCCATGTGTACCAGTCCAAAATGGTACCTGTCTGTCGGACATGGTCTTGCACATCAAAAGATACACCCTCCATGGGCTCATCAGTCACATGGATCATAGCAATTTCAATCACATCTCATCATCAATATTATTAAACATGTGCATAAAATCCCTAATACATCAGTTAACAACTCAAAGACGTTACACAAGCCTACAATACAAATCTGGAGAAAAGGACAAGGCGTTCTATTGGGCTAGTGCCCACTAGAAGAGGGAAGTTCCCAGAAGAGACCTCATCCAAGCCATGTAAGTGGGTGATGTGGTCAGGGGAAATCCAAGCATCTGGTGCAATGAGGGCCAAGGATGCAAGAAATGTTACCTGTGGGTGCCTTTGTTAGAAGGTGAGCTGTACCTATCCTACATGCATTTTTTCCAAGCCCATTCTTGCCTTTTATTCTTATTCTTTTCATTCTTTTATCTTTTATTGCTTTTCCTTTTTTTGTGTTCAAGAGCTAATTAGGGAACACCGCCCTAGCGTGGTGACCAGTGGTGGCAGTGTTACCCACAAGTACTTTCACAGAAATGAGAAGGCGGGCTCGTGATGAGACCCCCTTTCCCTTGGTCATGCAACCAAGAGTCATTGCCCTGGCGTGGTAACCAACTGGTGGCAATGTCATATTGCTAGGTACCCATAGACCTAATAGGCTGGCTCGTGATGAGACCCCCTATCCTCTGATTAGGTCTTATTTTATTGTTTTTCCGAGTCCCTCTCATCATGAGGTGGGCCCTCTAGGGCCATGCTAAAGTCAATCCTTCTCTCAGTACTCCATGTCTAGGACTTGTGGGCCTGGAGACATGATCTCCTAGTTATCCCTGAAAGTGGGGGATAACATCTGGCTCCAAGTCAGGGACATGTGCTCAACGTAGAGCACATGAGAACCTCATCATATCTGGCATAACCTATTGACTTGCTCGATCTCAATAGAAGCATCTGTAACAAAATTGGGGTGGTAATGCCACCCCAACATACATAGATATAGACTGAAATAAAACAATCAATAAAGGTGAATGTGAAAGAAAACTAACATGCAATGCAAATGGTATAATACACGAATGCAAAATGCCTACTTACCTGCACTTACCTATGAAATCGGGTTCTAGGTGGGTGGTAACGCTTGATGTGTAAAGCGTTCACTAGTAGCTTTAGGGCCTCTCCCTCCATGGTGCCCATGTTGAAAGAGTTCGTACCTGCATGACTCATGATTTTATAAGGACCTGTCCATAAACTGTCAAACTTCTTATGCATACCAGTCTTCTGCTTTTTTTTATCCCATAATAGTACAAGGTCTCCTTCAGTGAAGTTTCTTTCCTTAGCTTTATGGTAAAAGGTGCTTTTTATCTTCTCCTGGTTTCTTTCCATCTGACTAAGGGCGTTTCGTCTGGTCTCATCTAACTCTATTAGCTAGTTGATTCATCCTTGGATTGCTTCCCCATCCATAGCGTATTGTTGGGTGAAACAAAGGATGGGAATCTAGAGGTTCACAGGAAGTTTTGCTTCTAGTCCATATACCAACTCAAAATGGGTCCTTCCTGTGGAGGTCTTTGTTGTTATTCGGTCTACCCATACTGCATACTTGATTTTGTTATCCCAAGATTTCTTATTTCCCCCCACGACCTTCTTCAAAATATTCATAAGGTTTTTATTGCTTGATTCTACCAATCCATTCCCTTGTGGATAGTAATTGGAGGAATGGGATAGGACAATGCCATATTTGAAGAAAAATTCTGCCAGAGCATGTGAGCTAAAAGCCTTGGCATTGTCTGTAGTGATTTTGGAAGGGATACCGAATCTTGTTATGATCCGTTCTTCCAAAAACTTCATGACTACTTCTTCGGTGGATTTCTTTGTGGGAATGGATTCAATCCATCCAGTGAAATATTCTGTGGCTTTTAATATCCACTGGTAGCCATTACTCGAATTATCTTTAAAATCACCAACGAAATCTAAACCCCACTGCTAAAAAGGTGCTTCTATTACTATGGGTTTTAGGGGTTGTGCTGGGAGCTTTGGTTTACTAGAGAAGTACTGACATGGCTGACAAGCTCGGACATGTTGGTGAGTGTCGAAAAAAAGTGTTGACCAATAATACCCAACCCTAAGAATTTTGTGAGCAGTAGTATGGGCTGCAAAGTGTCCACCACAGTACCTAGAGTATAATTTCTCCAACAACTTCTTTGCCTCTTCTTTGTTGAGACATCTAAGTATGATCCCGTCAAGATTTCTCCAACCAAGGCCATCTTCGGTTAAACAATATTTCATTGCCTTCAGTCTTAAAGCCCTTCTTTTTTAGTCTACCAGGTGATCTAGACAAGACAAGTTCTTTAGATAATAGACAATATTAGAATACCACTCATCATGTTCTAGTTCATTGACTACCACATTTACTTGTTCACTCTCGCCCTTTTGTATGGCTTCTTGGTTTCTTTCGGTCAACATTTGGGCCAAACCTTGTCCCTTTATTATTTTGGTGGGGTTTATTTCTAGGTCATACTCTTGGATTTTGGATACCCACTTTCCGCTAGGTCCAAACAGATTAGTGCAACCATTCAGGGTTGCCATCAATGCCAAAGGGGGAGATTGTTGGCATGTTTACAGGTAGAGTGTGCTTGTCATTGATGGCAAGAACAACAACAATGATGGCATGTCTACAGGCAAGAACAGTAGCAACAATAGCATGCTTACAGTTATTGATGGTAAGAACAACAACGACGATGGTATGGTTACATGCAAGAATAGTAGCGATGTTGGCAGGTTTACAGTTGGGAGACAACAATGGCAAACATGCAAGCAAGGAAGATCAACAATGATGATGGCATAGACAACGATGGAAAAAAATCAAGCAAGGAAGATCAATAATGATGATGGCATGGAAAGATCAGAAGCGTAACAATGAAGAGCAACAATGATCGTTGGATCCCATTCATGACTCCCGATGACCGTCATATCTAAATCCAGACAGGAGGAGTGCAAAGATGGATTACAGATCTCGAGCGTTAGATTTGAGTGTAGGGTCCGACCATCATTGGATCCAGGAGAACCTGCATGTTCTTTAAAGTGCTAGGAGAAGCGGGCTTACAAAATCTCGAAAGCAGGAGGACCGTCCATCTTCGGGTAGGACATGTGGTCACAGATCAACATTTCACTGATTGGAAATTCAAAGGAAGGAGGTGCTCTAACCCCTCAAACTCGTGATATGTGAGATTGCGAAATGATCCTGGACGTTGAAGCCAGAGGACACATGACGAGCGATTGGAATTTCGCTGATTGAAAGGTCAAAGGAAGGAGGTGACTGAACCTCTCGAAATCACAATATAATCTCAGCTGTTGGATCGAGGACAAAGCTGGACCATCTATCCAAGAAGGATACGTGGCGAAAGATCATCCTTTCGCTGACTGGAAAGTCAAAGGAACGGGGTTCCCTAACCTCTCGAACTCATGATATGCGAAATCATGAAATAATCTCAGCCGTTGGATCGAGGACAAATATGGACCATCGATCCAAGAAGGATACATGGCGAAAGATCATCCTTTTGCTGACTGGAAAGTCAAAGGAACGGGGTTCTCTAACCTTTCAAACTCATGATATGCGAAATCGCGAAATAATCTTAGTCGTTGGATCAAGGAAAAATCTGGGTCTTTAGATCTAGGAGGTAGATCATGATAGACCACGTTAGCAAGGACAGGTGGCAACCTATTTCAACAAGGACATGTGGCGCGATCAGACAACAACAAGTGTCAATATTATTCAACATTTCAGGAAACTGGAAATCACAATTCAAAGTGACATGTGGCAGCCACATGGATCATGACACGTCATCGAGTGACGTCATTCTAGGAGTTTAGTTTCAGGAGTTTCAGTATCAACACTCCCCCAAAGTCCTGAAAGCTGAAGTTTCGGGGTGGAGGATAGCCGTCTGATCACCACGGATCATGGACTATTGATCTGAAGAGCGAAGCGCTCAAATGATTAGCGAGTGGACATAGGTTGTGGTCACATCATCGAGAGTTGGAGGAAGGTGCTAACAACCAAGCTCTATTTCAGAGTTCGTGACATGGAGATTCAATATGTGACATGGGAGAGGCTGGGTGGAAGACACATGTCAGAAGGAGGCGAAGGTGGTAAACAAAGGAGGAAGCGGTAAGAGGTTTAGGAGGGGCCCATAAAAAACCACCTCATTCTAGACCCCCCCCTCCCATGGAAGAAAGAAAGGCGGAGGGGGTCTGGAATTGAATCTCAGCCATAGATATTAGCACTTCGATCTCGACCGCTCAGACTTGCACGGTCCAATTCCGGACCCCCCCCCTTCATTAAAGGTAGAATAGCAAGGGGGGTCCAGAATTGAATCTCAACCGTAGATCTAGACGCGCAAATCTTGGCTGCCTGAATCAACCTGCTGTTTATTGGAATCCCTCATCACAGGAATGAAAAAATTGTGAATTGTGAAAGCACCTTATGGATAAGTGCCTGGTCACAGCCGGTGGTCATGAGAAGGGAAGGATCCTGTCCAACTTAGCTCCTTTTTTGGGTTTCAGAGATCACGACTTGGAGAGTTGAGATGCCTTGCAACATGAATTCGCGATATGAAAAATACCTTTTAAACAAGCACCTGGTCACAACCAAGGTCACATTATCGAAGGTTTAAGGGAGGAGCCACATGCAACTAAGCTCCATTTCAGAGATCGTGACTTGGAGAGTCGAGATGCCTCATCGCCAGATCCTCGAAGTGCGAGTCAGGAAAGCGCCTTCTGAATAGGCATTTGGTCACCACTTGAGGCCACATGTGAAAGGAAGGGTGAAAGGTGCCAAAATCATAAAGATGTAGAGGTTCGCACTGTAACTGCTAGAAACCACTGATGGTTTCTTCCAGAGGACTCTGAGAGACTTCAGGGTGATTGCCAGAGGAGCTGAGGAGTCTCAAGGCATCTGCCAGTGGAATGAAGACGATTTTTAGAGACGATTGACAGATGGAAGAGCGCTAGAGCCTGTAACTGCAACAAAGGGAATGAGCTCGAATGTGATAGAGAAGATGAAGAGTCTCAACTGCTAGAGAGGCTAAGGAATCTTAGCATAACGCCTAGTGATGATGAATGGATGGGTATAACCACCAGAGAAGCTGAAGAATTGCGATGATGATCAGGCAGAGGACTCAACACAAGAAGGACATGCAGAACTAAGAGAGCGTGTTTATGCTCAAGGGAGTGAATCTGTGGCAAAGTGGAGTGGCAGTGAACATCCTGAAAGGAAGAACAGTGGCAGGGTGAACAACATGCAGAAGCATTGCACATAGAGCATGCAAAAGATGCATAGAGAGGATAAATACACAGAACAGAGAAGAGATTCGGGTTGCTGTTGTTGCGAGTGATGCATGATGTGTAGAAGCTGAAGCATAGAAGAATAAAAGAACATAGATACATATCTGCGAGAGGAAGAGAAAGCCGAGGTGTGCATGCTGAAACAGAGGAGAAGATCAGAAAGCTAAAGAGGATGCAAGCAGGAAGACACTGATGGAGGCAGAGCAGAGCAACAAAGCAGAACAATGATAATCTTGGTAAGCTAATGACAACTATTGTATCACTGTGATAAATTCATAGATAGAATTTTTTTATATAATCAGGGTGGTAGGGAGGTGCTAGGAAGGACTGTTGTCCTCGGAGGTTCAAGTGGGTGCTTGAACACAAGGAGTTGTGGCTTCCATTTGGTTGCAGCCAGAGAAATCAGGGTGGCAGGGTGGTGCAAGGGAGAACAAGTGTTCTTTGTTATATAGGTTGGAGCATGTGTGACTGGAAGTTGGTGCTAGAACAACCAGGGAGTTGGTGCTTCCTTCTAGTGGGTGCTAGAGAAACTAGGGAGTTGGTGCTTCCTTCTAGTAGGTGCCAAAGAAAATAGAGAGTTGGTGCTCTCAGCAAGTTGCAGCTTGAAAAATAGAGGTTGTAGCCTCACAATGAGTTGGAGCTCATAAGTATGATAATGTACAGAATGTAAAGATTACTTATCATATAAAGAAGAAGAGGTTTTTACCCTTTATGGGTTTCCTCAGGAAATATCTGTCTCTGTGAATTTTATGTGTGTGAAAGATGCTGAATGTTCTATTGCTTACTTCCCTGCATTATTGTGATTGTCATGAAGTGCTCTGTAAAGAGTTTAAAATGATCATAATTGTTTAACCTCGGTAACAACTGATTCACCCCCCCCCCCTCTCAATTGTCCAACAATCTTCTCTTTTGAGCAAGACTTGGTTGTATCCAGAAAAACCATCCAACATGGACATCATCCCTGCCCCAGTAACCCTTTGCAACAGATGTTCCATGTTTGGGAGGGGGTAGTTGTCTTTTAAGGATAACTGGTTAAGGTTGCGGAAATCAACACATAGACGTATCTCACCAGAAAACTACCAAATTTGACATACAAGAAGAATATCGAATAGGGGCTATGATACCAACATCAACCATTTTCTAGAGCTCTTTCTGTATTTGGCTTGCTAACTTTGGATTAATATGTCTTAGCTTTTGTCGAAAAGGTTTGGATCCTTCTACCAAGGGTATGGCGTGTTGGATGACATCTCCTCTATAGGCTTTCAACTCATCATAGTTCCATGCTAAGGTGTCTTTGAACTCCCTAATAAGTGCTAGTATTTCCACCCTTTCCCTTTCAGTGGTGCCTTTTACTATCTTGACCATCCTTGGGTCTATCTCTGTATCAATGTTGAATTCTAGGGCTTTGCCTGCCTGTTTGTTGGGCGCTTTTCCTTTGAAAACATCATGTCTTTCAAGGAGAATTTCCAAGGGAACACAACCTTTAGGTAAGGTATTGTTTTGAAGGTTTATAACTTCCAAGTTCATGGAGTCAGCCAGAAAGTTAATTTGTGACTCGGTGAATTCTTTGCTGTTTTCCATGAACCTGATGATTTGGTCATCGTCTTCAAAGACTTGTCAATGCTCCAAGTTATCTGGAACAAAAGGCCTAAAGAGGACTTCCATCTTGCATAAGTCACGAAGTGGTCCTTCACAAGGTTGTAGGGTGGAAGAAAAAACAACCAAGGCATCTGCCATGTGGTTATATTCTTGAGGAATGGCTTCAAGCAACACTATCTTAAAGGATTTTGAAAGGGATTGAGATAAGTCTCGGTACTTCTTAAACTTCTCATTGTTTGTAGTAAATTTCATCATTACTTGTGATACTATGAGGTCTGAGTCTCCTTTTGCCTTTAGGTGTGTGACACCTTTGTCAATTGCTAAGCTGAAACCAAGGATCAAAGGCTCATACTCAACAATGTTGTTGGTGAAATGGTATTCTAGCCTATACGAGTGGTAAAAGGCTTCACCAAAAGGGTATGTCAAGACAATTCCAACACCTGATCCGGAGCTTGAGTGAGATCAATCAAATTCCAAAGTCCAAATTCCCTCGGATTCTTCAATGGTGTCAATATCTAACTTTCCTTCCTGGACAAACCAATTATTGACGTCACTGTTGATCCACAAGATTTGGTCACCCAACTCATCAGGGGTTTCAATTGGGGAGCCTATGAAAGGTTTATTGTGGAGGGTGAAGAATCCTCCTTCGGGATGAGGGATGGTTACTTTAGACCCCTTTTCCTGAAAACTTCTGGCTAAGAACTTTATGAGGCTCTTGTGGAGGATGATACCTAAATTTTTCAAGGCGTCTACGACCATCACATCTATAAAGAAAGGAGCACTAGGGCAGGAGTCAAAGGCAACCTCTAGATCCTTGATGATACCCTTTGCAAAACCACCTTTGGTATTTGGTCATGAAAGGCTCAAACCCAATCGATGCATGATTTCCTTCATCATAATGTTGGTTGTATCATTTGGGTGCCAAACACAGCTACGGAGGAGGGAGCTATTGACTTGGAGAGTGACGTAGAAAGGCATGACCTCACTACTCTTTGAAATAACGTTTTCTACTTGGTGAATAAAGAGAGGAAACTATTCAAGAGCGTCATGCTCAAAGGTTAGTGGGGGAGAGATTTCAATCTCCTCTTTCTTGTCCTCAGAAGGTTCAATTTCTTTGGAAAGTTCCTGGAGAGGGACATCCCGTATATGGGAAAAGCTCCATTTCCTCTTGGGATGTGTGGTTTCAAATTGAAAAACTTTTGGGAAGTTAGGCTCAGTGACAAACTCATCACTAGGATCCCAAGAGTCATTACTGCATGAGAGGTTAACCTGACAGATGTAGTCCTCGAATTCAAGATTCCACTCAATTTGATAGGCTAAGTCTTGTGCTTCTTCTAGGGTTGAGGGTGACTAGTCTCTAAAGGTGAACTACATGATCCCTTCCAAAGGGATTAAGTAGTGTTCGAGGATAACTTATTCTGAGCTTAGTTTGGGTCGGACCTTTTTGAGGAGAATATTGAACCTATCACTGAAATCCCTAACGCCCTCACATGAAGCCTTGCAAATATCAAGGTATTGAGAATATGAGTTTTGTGTGTGTTCATCATTGCACTACCTTATTTTGAAAGCCTTTTGGAGCTCTTCAAGATTATTTATGCTTCCTTTCAGGTAAGCTTAGATCCAAATCTTGGCATCCTCTATAAGAGATCTTGCAAAAAGTCTCATAAAGACATCAAGGTGTTCTTGACCGGTTTGATGAAAGTCGAAGCTGTCACAAAATCGGGCCCAATGTGAGTTACCAGGAACCCCTCTTCCTGAGAAGAGTGGAAACCAGGAATTGGCATATTTGGGCTTCTGGGTGAGACCACTTGTGTGGGTCTAGTGGAGGAGTAGGGTTTGTCAGGGTGACAGATGCCACAGTAGAGGGGTTTGAGTACTTTCGCCCTCTACAAGTCATCATTGGTGGAGTCGCCAGATAATTTACTTGAAACTATCAAAGCAAAAGGGAAAACACCCTAGTGGAGTCGCCAGGTAAGCTTGAAAGATGGAAACTCTAGAGGCAAGGCTTACCAAAAAGTGTCATCTTTGAGGAGAATTGACTCAGTGTTCCCCGACAACAATGCCAAAATGTTTTCACACAGTTTGTAGCAAGGATAAAAGGCTTGAGGTTTGAAGTTCAAACTGGCGTAACAGGAACCAATCCCACCCAATGTCACCACAATGGGATGGTTATTTCTATTTAGGGTGGTAAGGCCCAAGGGAGACGTCCTCGGTGACCTGGGGTTCTGAGAAGGCAAAGGATTTCAAGATAAAGTAGTTATTCCCCCCTCACAAGTCATCACTGAGCAACTAGTCTGGCCAAAGGCCAATAAAGTAAAACTCCCCAAAGAGATTCACTTGCCTGAGACAAAGAAACAATAAACTGATATATGCAAGCTTTGATCAATGGGTTAATACTTCATGTAAATTAATGATTATCTAATAAAAATATAAGCAATTTGACAATAAATATTGACAAAGTTAATGTTTATAAAATAACTATGAAAATAATATCACTTCTTCAATAAATGCTGGAACAATGTGGCATTCAATGCAATAAATCAACACTTCATTCAACTAGTGCCTTTAATCACCATTCAAATTTGCTTATAAAGTAAAACGTTTGCTGCACCAATGATATTATGACTAAAGATGACGACAACATATAGGGTTAGAAGGTCAGTTTAGGCTAGGGTTAGTGAAGTTAGGGTTTTGATTCAAGAGTTTAAAAGTAGTTTTGATCAGGTTCACTCCAACATATTAGGTCTATATATCAATGCCTTAGGGTTAAATGGAGTCAATAGTGAAGGATGCAAGAGCTAAAGGAGGAAAAAGTCAAAATGGCCAAGGACTAGAGGGAAAAGCTTTGAGGTGTTTCTAAGGCAAGGCCTCAAATTCAAAACCCTAGGGGAGAGAGGCTCACTTCGGTGTAGGTGAACTAGGCCTCGATGCTCTCTCCTCCTTCCTTAACTCAATGGCAAAAAACGGCTAGCTGAAAGATAACATAAACTAAGACAAGAGGGTTTGGTGAAGCAAAGTGTTGCAGCAACAAGGCTCTACTAGCAAACCCTAGAGAAATCGGCCCCAAAGTGTAGAAACCCTAGGCTTCAAGGCATCTCCTTCTTCTTATCTTGTAAAGGTATGGCTAGAAAAGGTGAAGAGAGAAAGAGAGTGTAGCTACAACTAGGCTCTCTCCTTCTTCAAAAATGGCTGAAAATTCTCAATGGGGACATGAGACAAGGACCTACTTGTGTGCTTGTCACCTAGGGTTTTTATTCAGCAAAATCATAAACATATGCAAGAAATGAAACTACAACCATTCATTCAAGAAGTTTTGCAGAAAAATACTTACATATCACCACGAAATATCATTGCAAACCCTAGTTGTAACATCTTCCATCAAGAGAAATGCCAAAACATGCCAAAATAATCCTCCTTCAACAAGTGCGCATCACTAAATCAGCCAAAAACCCAAGAGAGGGTGCAAATTTCAAACCTCCTTATGAAGTGAGTAAGTTGTTATGAAAAAATGAAGGTGAAAATCCTTCATTTATACCATTCCATGACCTAATTTTACATTTTAGTTCATGTAAAAGGCCGACAAGGACAAAATACTAAAATCATAATGTTTTATATTAAATTATCAAATTAAAACCCTAATCAAGTTGAAAAGAGACATGAAGCCCCTCCAAAGGAGACATTATCCCCTTTTAGGACAAATGGGGCATCTTGGAGCAAAACGTTAGCCCTCCTTGGGCTCCTCCATCATGCCACACATGCCAATACTGCCCAGTCTACCTCCCAAGACATCTGATAGGCTGGATGATGTCATGGTCATCAAGGGTGATGTCCTAGGCCTTCTAAGGCCAATGTTCCACTGAAAGAGGGTTAATTCCCCTAGGTCAAGCTCTTCCAAAGTGCCTCTAATGGAATGTCCTCTCCTTCTCTGGTGTAAAGCCCCTGATCCATCTCTGTCCTTTGTCTGCCCCCTGATGGGGTCTCATCATCTATCTGATGGGCTCTTCAGCCCCATGGAGGTCCGAACTGATCATCTCCCCATGTGTACCGGTCCAAAATGGTACCTATCCATCGGGCATGGTCCTGCATATCAAAAGCTATGCCCTCCATGGGCTCATCAATCATAGGGATCATAGCAATATCAATCACATATCATCATCAATATTATTAAACATGTGCATAAAATATCTAATACATTAGTTAACAACTCAAAGACGTTACACAAGCCTACAATACAAATCTGGAGAAAAGGACAAGGCATCCTATTGGGCTAGTGTCCACTGGAAGAGGGAAGTTCTCGAAAGAGACCTCATCCAAGCCATGTAAGTGGGTGATGTGGTCAAGGGAAGTCCAAGCATATAGTGCAATGAGGGCCAAGGATGCAAGAAATGTTATCTGTGGGCACCTTTGTTAGAAGGCGAGCTATACCTGTCCTGGATGCATTTTTTCCAAGTCCATTCTTTCCTTTTATTCCTATTCTTTTCATTCTTTTATCTTTTATTTCTTTTCCTTTTTTTGTGTTCAAGAGCTAATTAGGGGACACTGCCCTGGCATGGTGACCAGTGGTGGTAGCGTTACCCACAAGTACTTTCATAGAAATGAGAAGGCTAGCTCATGATGAGACCCCCTTTCCCTTGGTTATGCTACCAAGAGTCACTACCCTGGCGTGGTAACCAACTGGTGGCCATGTCATATTGCTAGGTACCCATGGACCTAATAGGTTGGCTCATGATGAGACCCCCTATCCTCTGATTAGATCTTGTTTTATTATTTTTTCAGGTCCCTCTTGTTTCTTGCTGAGAAGCATTTTATTGATTTCTCAGGGATCCCTGGGCGAAGCATCTCGAGGTTTCATTTTTTTAGGATTTTATCTTTTACCAACTTTCTTTTACCTTCTGGGCCTTTAGCCCCTTCTTCCCACGAGATAATGTGCAGTCTTGAAAATAGGTCAACCCAGTGCCTGGACAAGTGGAATGGGATAAGTGAGCGGGAAACAAGATGAAACAATGGTGCTATGATGGGAGCGAATGATGGATTTTCATAAATCCCCCTAGTGGCAAACCAAAACCTACAAACACAAGCTTGCTAGGGCACCCTGTCAATCCCTATTACACGTCAAAATTGCTCAGCTGGATAAGTGTCACATTGTCCCTATCAATCGTCGTAAGTGTCGCATCTTCCCTACAACTTTCACAAGTGTCACAAGTTGGTCACTAGTGTCGCAAACGATGTTCAGACATAATGCCATGATAATGACACTAAGGAGGCACTTATAACATCTCACATGATTGATTTGAAGGAGGAGAACTGGTTTACTGGAATCAAATAACTCTTGACACATGAAAGAAACCCTGAAACAAAGGTTTGGAGGGGGAACGCTCCCCTACTTCAGCTCCAGAAGCGTTGGCGCTCCCCTATAATGCTTCAGGGAGAATTATAATGCTCCACAACCCCTTTTGGAGGAGCGCTGGCACTTCCCCAAGGCTTACCAAGGAGCGCTACAACGCTCTGATGCCCTTTCTGAGGGAGCGCTCCCTAATCTGGGTCAGTTGTTGGTCCATTGAGGAGAATAAGGGGGGAATCTTTCGAGATTAGGAGGCAGTTGTGCTCGAATTCTTGTTTTCATCAAGAGATCCCTGATCTAAGGAGAAGGTTCCCAACTTGTTCTAAATATAACTCAAAAGGTTAATCTCCTCTTAACCTATATAAACAGGCTCTATGATGGTGGAAAGGGGGATCACACCAAACTTATGATCTCGTAAGTGGGGAAGAGAAGAATTGAACATATGAAACTTATGATCTTGGAGGAAACTTACAGCCAGCCGAAGGAGAGTGATCAGTGAAGCTGCTGTTATCCAGGTTGTGGATCTTTCAAGCAAGGGTTAGACGAAGGGGACTTGACGAAGTTGTCGCATTCGCATCTACGATTGTAAGTACTGTTGTCGTTATTCTCATTAATATGACACGCTTGGCCTGTTTCTTTCTAGTTTGTGTCTGATGTTACATGAACTTATCATTTATTGATAGATCTATTTTCAAGCTAATGTCAATAGAGTAGGAAGTGGCCGTATCTTGTTTTGTCCACAGAGCTCAGCGAGGAGCAAAGGATTGGAGCGCAACTCGGAGCGTGCAGGGACAAACGTTGGTTAAGAGGTACTTCTGTTATCCTTCCTTCTCATGTATTAGTTTAGATATATTTGAAAGGAAGTCATTGTCCACGTTAAGAATTTTTCTTTCTAGGGTTAAGGTCAAGCTCTAGAGGTGATCTACCTGTCCGCAGGGAGATTTTCCTACAACAGAAACTGGCGACTCCACTGGGGAGATAGCCTCAAATTCGAAACCTCTTGTTTGGATTTTTCTCCTCATTGACCTTGTTCTGTCCCTTGATTGTTTCAGACTTGGTTCACCCCTCTTTGATTAGTTTCATGAGCTGATTGGCTCCTTAACTTATCACACTCAGCATACTTGTCAAGTTCGGATCTCAATTTTTGAAATTTTTTGACATTTCTGGGGATTTTAGACCCTGGCGCCCCTGTCCTAGTGTTAACAGAGCGCCATCGCTCCTGAAGGCTTTGCACAGAGCGCTATAATGCTCCTTTCCCTTGGAAACAGAGCGCCAACCTCCTTTTGGCCCCAAAACCCTCTAGAACTGCCTTTTTCAGGGTTTGCCTCTGTGTCTCTTTTGCTGAGTGATCTTGTGAGTCATTTTTTCTTCCTTTTCAACCTTGACATCTATCTTTTTGAAGGATAAATACCTTGTTGATTGGATCCTGTAGCCTTCTTCACCATTCTCATTGAGTTTTTCCCTGTTGAGTGAAATTCGAAACCCATGCATTGTTTTTCTCTTCTCATCAGCTGAGTAAAACCCTGGTGAAGGTCATCAAAGGCCTACAGACCTCTTTATCTTGATTTCA
>ML786735.1:370602-390023 GCA_009831015.1 Picea engelmannii | reverse complement strand
CTAGTTGATCTCTGCCTGTTAGATTTACTAGATGTCTCACTTTCCTCTATTCTACTTGAACTTCCCTCACTCAATGAAGATAGATATGGAAAATACCTGTTTGCTTGTATGTTGTATAACACCATCAAATGAGAGAAACAGTCAGCCAATGTCCTATACAAAATATATAATTAAATTGCATAGATAAAACACTTATTTTTAAACAAAACTGTTCCAATGAATTGTTTTCATATGAACAATATCTCACTACCCAACCATAAGCATCCAATGCATATGCCACCTCTTGTCTTCAATAATAATGACTCCATAAGCCTAATGTATGCACTGGGGAATGGTTTTCAGTTATGAGTTATTTTCGATTTGCATAATTTTTGTCTTCAGTTGAGAAGTTGTAGGGACAGGTTGCAGTAGAGATGGACAACACAAAGGCATATTGGTTTGCATGTTCTTAGATTCGTATAAGCTAAACCAAATCTGTTCTATCAAGATGTAACACTAAATAGTACAATGCTTCTACTTCATTACTAGTATCATGTTGGTATCACTGTAATATCATAATGATTACCATAATGTTAATCTTACACACTTGTATTATGCTCTATTACTATTGGTATACTATCTAGGCATTATAGGGGCATTTTTGGAGTCAAATGACACATGCCAAAAAGTGGTGGTAATAGGACACGATGTTGGTTGGAAGACTGTGGAATTGATTCCATTAGACACAGACTCAATCCTAAAGCCAACTAAGGATAAAACAACACACACTAATTACTTTAGGAGTCAAGCATGCAAATAAACCTTCTCCCATAGAAGCGCTAGTTTATGATGGAATCCAACATCACATGATCAATGCAGGAAGGGGTTGAGTTTCAGTGGGTGGGAAATTTACGTTGAAAACCTGCTTAAAGAACTTACGCCTTAGTGCAAGCTACCTCACTGAGCAGTGGGAAACCCTCCAAGGAGTTTGAGTGAGTCTAAGCAACGTTTCTCTGAGGTACAACACCACTTTCCCTATGCTGTCACCTTGGGTAGGAAGTCTAAAAGATTATGGCCTCTATGGTAGCACCTACTATAACAAATCAGAGGGGGTACAATCGACAGTCAACACCAAGACCAAAAAAGAAAGGTTGATTACTCTGTCATGCCCAATCGGACCTCATGCTTGACCCTTGTGTTAGAAGGGCTTCCCAAAGTCAGTGATATAGCAACTGGATTTTGTTCCCTAACTCAAATCTCTATGTTTGTTTTGCAGCTTTGGAAAGTTATTCTCACAATCCTATTACAAAGCTCTACACCTAAGTTAATATGGTTTTGAAGAGCCCTAGAAAAGTTGCTAGATAAATTTTAATTAGCACTTGATTTTAGGCTGTTATTCCTCACAGGAGTTGTCGTGAAACTGACGGTGTTTTGACTCGACTCTTTAAACCATACAAGAGGAAAATGAAATGCAATAATTTCAACTTCAATGAAAAATAGATATGGGAAAGAGCAAGAGGTTTTCCCAGATCCTTGTAAGAGTCTTTGGAAGCATATGGTAATCAATATTTCCATATGAATATAAGATTTTAAAATTTACCGCTTATGGGTGGACTTGAAATCATGTCCGCCAACTTATTAGTACTTCCCTTCTTATATTTGATGATAAAATGAAATTGCTATAAAGTTCCCATCCATTTGTAGTGTCTTGTTTCTTGAAGCTTACTCTAGGTCTACGATGGTTGGTGATGGGTGTGGATGATGGTTTCCTTACCCATCATATAGTGCTTCCATTTCTTAATCGCTTGAACCAAAGAATAGAGTTCCTTGTCATATGTAGGGTAGCTTAGGACTCCACCATGGAAAATTTCATAATAATAGAATATTGGCTTACCTCTTTGCATCAAGACTGCTCCCATAGCATATCCAAGTGCATTTGTCTCCACTTCGAAGGGCTTCAACAAATTGGGCTCAGGTGAAGAAATTGATGTCTCTATTAGGTTGGTGACTACACAATATCCTACTAAGTTGGTGCTTAGGTGATGTTGGTGCAAAAGTGATTAGACCAGGGTCCTTCTCAAGTTACCAACAAAAGGTATCAAAGTAGTATAGATCATTGGCATTTTAATCTTCCCCTGAGGGAAGAAGTCTCACCTGAAGCACAACCGAGACGAGAAAGAGAGGGAAGGGTAAAGAGAATACTTAGACAAATCTTTGAAGTATTAAGATTCATGTTAGTCTTTCATAAGATACATTAAAACCGTGATAGTTCTGAACATTTCCTAACTGAGAATAAAGAAACAGAGTTTCATCTCCATCTAGAAGGAAGTAATTAAGCATGTCAGACATAAAATATAATACATAGTAGCATTAAATACATTCAAAAGACTAGATACACATGATATATTCAAAATTTGGGTCTCCAATTGTATTAACATACCAGGTTCTTCTCACAACTTGAGTCACATATACAAGTAATCAGAGGATACTCCCCAATTAGTATGAGATAATGTTATCTTAGTCCCTTTCTCTTTTCAACTCTACAAGAATACAAAACTCTATTACATTGACAATCTGGTTCTTACCCATATCTCAAGATTCAACTAAGCTAACAACATGAATGATAACAACAATGACTCTAGCAATAGAAAAACCCCCAGCCTTTTATTAGAAACCCTACTACAATCATATCGGTCTCATATATATAGTCCGATATAGGTTTTATGGTTGAGAACCTGAGAGTTCTCTCTTCTTCTTGATCTTGTTGCAACTTCTTTCTTCAAAACTGATGTTACGTTGTCCTTCCAACCGCTTTCTATTTCTTCCTTTAGTATGTTTTCCAACTCCTCAGCAGCTTGCGCAACTTCTGTTTCCAAAAACTGAAGCTGCAACATAACTTGTGCAACTTCTATTCATCAAAACGAAGGGCCCAAGAGGCTCCGACCACAATCCTTGACTTGTCCTGAGTCAAATATTTGGCTCTTCTTTGGTCTCTGGGTTGGCCCATTCTTTACCTTTATCTTTTGTCTCTAACTTGCTTCCACTTCCCATTTGAGTGATTTATTCTTTTGCCTGTTCAAATGAAGGGCCCAACTCAGGTACTGGTTTTAGGGTTCTTTTCCTGATGATTTGGAAGCTGTCCACTTTGTCTTGCCACTTTCTGGAAAGTAGTGAAGCTTCAACAACAAACTGTTGGGTGGCATCTGTAATGCATTCTTTTGGCTTGGTCGCAACTAGAGAGTTCCATTCCGAGTCAACTATGACATCCACTTGTTACATTTTCAGATAAGCTACCTGAACTACAAGTCAAAACTCTCTTAGTTATTTCTTAGCCATTGTTTGAGATTAAAATAGTGCATTTAGATCATTGTTTTCCTGCTGGATCTTGTCAAATTTTTCTTGATGTTCCAGCGGATCCAGGGTGTTGGCTGCTTATTCATTGAGCAATTGGATCTACAAGCGCAAGACCTCCAATGTTTGGTTGCACCTTGAAATGATTCCCTTCAAATCACTAGCCTCTTTGAAAATTGTTGTGCACTCTGCAATCCTTTTATGCAAGGTAGCTCTAGCATTGTTTCCTTCCAAAACCACTTTTCTAGTTGCTCTTGTATCTTCTTGGGTTGTAGCTCGACTTCTGGCTTACTGTTCTACAACTGTACTTCAAGATATTCCGCTCGTTCTTCTAGCTCGAACCAGGATATTTGAATTAACTCGACCCGCTCTGTAAGATCACTTGTTGTGCTCAATTATGGAAGCTGAGTCATTGTATTTCTGATCGTTTTCCAAGCCCATGTTAACTTTTCCTTCACCGTCTCGACTTTATGATCTGCCTAAATATTTAAGTATTCCTCCTGTGTTCTTCGTGTCTACACCAGAAGTCCTTCTTGCTTCCAAAAGTTATATTATTGCTCGACCTACTGGATCCTCTACTCCAATTGCTCAGTTGAGGCTCTGATTATTCCCACTAGCTACGATGTCAACAACTAAGCAAGGTCGCCAGATAATGTAGTGGCGTCCAAGGGTAATCGAACTTGTAGTGGTAGTCCACTAGTCCGGATGTTGTTTGGGGTTTTGTTTGAACTGGCTGTGCTCCTATCCCTATATGTAATGAAACGACTGGAGTCTCACTTCTAAGAATTAGAATCTCAACACAAACTGTTGAGAAAGGACTCTGGGTTATTGGAACTTGCGATTTTAGGGTGACAGAGGGAATTTCTTGTTGTTGAGTCTCTGCCAAATGTAGACTGACCAAAATGGGTATCAACAGAGCGACTAACTGACTCAAGGCTTCAGTGGTCAGGGTAATGGGTTCTTCTACATTCTCACAAGGGTCAGGGTTATCCAGCTGCATTGGCTCAGGGGATGTGGGTCAAGAGGGACCAATGGTCTCTTGTGGTCGTGATGGGGCTTGTTCAATAATGACAGTTGAGAATGTGTTGGCATCAGGCTCATGATCATTTTTGACATTGATCATAGTCTGGGTAACTCACATGAATGCTTTGGTACGAGGTACAACTGAGGATATTGGTTGTGGGTTCAAGACCTTTACATGGGAAATTCCTATTCTGGGTTTCTTGATGGAGACATCCCCTATGAACATAACAAATAGGATGTGAATAACATGTTCTGGGAGCTGCAGAAATACTGGTAATGTACTCTTCTCTCGCTTCAGAGGTTCCTCATCCTCTTCTTCTTCTTCTTCTTCTGATGGCATTTGGACCTTCTGCTTCTGTTCTTCTAGGTCGGAACTCGGCCCCACTCCTTCTTCCTACCCCTTTTTCTTTAGCAGCTCTGGTGGAAAGAGATAATGCATGTTAGATTTGCGTGGGTTGCGCTTGACATAGTTCCATGACATGACCTCTTTGTCAAATGCTCCCTCATCAAGGTAGAAGGGAAGAAACCTTGAGTGGAAGTCCTTGGGCCTCGCATGCCTTGCCCAGACAAGGGTATTGTGGCAATTCAGGCCAAAGATGATGTTCCGGGTGTTGATATTTAACAACTCCTATGGTATGTGCCACTGCTGAGTTGAGTGAATTCATTGATTGTACCATTTTGAAAAGGCCTCATTATTCAACTCCATTTTCTCCTGATCTAACCTTACATGCCACAGTTCAAACATTTTCGCAAGACGTCCTTTTTTCACTGGTGCCAACTATCTTCCTATGGGAGGCCTCCATTTCCACATTGTGAATGCTACTAATAGGTATCCATATGTGAACATTCCTCCTTTCTCCTGAACTTTCTCATACACAACTAGGAGTTCCTCTAGTAGGTAGTTGCACCAGTTGAACACAACTCTATTTGCATAGAATTCTGCTATTGAAAGAGCATCCAAGGTGCATTTTCCCTTATAGTAGGAATGCATGACCTTACTCGCAATGACATAGCAGGCTGTCCGGACTGTTTCTGGAATAATCGGGTTAATCTTCGCCATTTGCCATCCTCTCTGAGTAAAAAATTTATCATACAAGCTGATTTCGCCCTTCCTCTTCTCGTGCTTGCTCAGGCCTTGAAATCCTTTGGACACTTCCTCACGCTCAAGGGATAATCCAGTGATCTGTTGGATGTCGTCTGCATGAATTGGATATCTTTGGTCGAGCCATAGGCTCCTGTCATGCACTCGACTGATCAAAAATTTTGTGCACCACGCAACCTCACCAGTGGTCCCGAAGATTGGTAAATCCCCGAGGTGCATGATTGTGGAATTGAGCAGGTTGATGAAGTCTGGTTTGGGGAAAAATTTCATGCCTCCCATGGCATCGGGAGCCAAGTACAAGAACACAATGATGTTCATCTGTGGAAACAACACTTGGTCCATCAGGTCAAGGTCCAATATTTTTACTTGCTCAGTCTTCCCCTTGACATCACCTATGACCTCGATCCTAGGATCATACGACTCATCTGGAATTGCTTCTTTGGGAACCTAACTCTGGGCTCCTATTGCTCTCAACATGTTGGCTCTGAAATGTTGGTAAGCTGGGTGAGTTGGGGTCAGGTTTGTGACCGGGGAGTGAAAAACCTCTTAGAGTATGCTCAGGTGAAGATAATTCAAAACCAGAGGGTAGCTAACAAAAAATAGCGAGTCTCGCTCCTCGAGTTCACGGGGTATTATAACTAGATAACTGGAAAACTTTGTATTCGCGCATAAAGACACTCATCATTAGGCCATAAACACAGTATTAGGATTAGGTGTCCGACGAGACTGATAATGGGTTAAGATCTATAGGGTGATCCTGGATTTTAATGAATGGTCTGATAGGGACATGGTAAACATGAGGGGTGTTTGCACCCAATTCGTCACTCGGTGAGCAAATAAAGGGTGCTTACATGCCCAGTTGGGTCTTTCTGAGCATGACAACTGTAGAGGAAAGGGTTAGAGAAAGAAAAACAAAACTATAAGAAAGAATTAAACTAAAAAAAAGTAAAACTATGAGCATATGGATAGAGAAATAAAAACACAAAAAGACCAATATCACCAATGTTTTTAGGCTGATCAATTGATGAAATCAAAGCACAATGAAGAAATGGGACTGTGAGTCCCTTCTTCCTCCAAAGGAAGGCTCTTGTGTCCTCACAAACTTTCTCTCCTTACAATGAGAAAATGAGAATGATGGTGAAAGAACTCCAAGCACATTCACTTAATGGAGAGGTGAATGGCTCAATGAAATGGTGCTAATGTGTTATTGCCAAGGAGTGAGTCCTTAAAACAATCTAAGCAACATAACATTACATGAAATTCCTTGAGAAAATGATGTTTCCTCATGGATTTTTATAGCATAGCATTGGGTGATTATGTAACTCCTTTGAGGTGTGAAAAGGGGCTCTTTAGGGCTTAATTAGGTCTTTGACCAGCCTACCTTGCGGATTCAGCTCAGATTTGGGAGTCAAATCGGCTTGGGATCTGATCCATTAGTGGTTGGGAGGCCGACCAATTCCATAAATGTGCCGTTTAGCAGGTGCGCGGGTTTTTGCGCCAACAACCGCGCGTCGTGCGTGCATGCACGCATTGTACGTTCCTGTTCTGCGCATATGTGCGCGCACCCAACTTCTGTAAAGCGCCCTTCAATTTTTGTTACTTTGCATAGTTTTTGACCCTTTTGCAATGCTGTGAAATTAATTCAGTACCATGAATGACTTCATTCCTGTTTTGACGATGTTGATTTCTTGTCACCATGTGCGGACGAAATTTCAGTGATAACAGATGCCCCCTGATGGATAAGGTTAGGAGCATATTTATAGCTGAAATCCATCAATGTTTCTTTTACTGAGAATGGTTTTGTAAGAGAGAGAAATAATGAGACCGTTCAGAGTGATCTGTTGGAGAAGAAAGGAACCGGTAGAACCCGACCTTCCATAAGGTGCGTAACAATATACAAGTGTGTACAAACGAGGCGGGCATGCCCCATGCTCGTGTTATGTAACTCTGACAAAAGATGATGGAAGTGTTGGTGTAGATAACTGCAGCACCCTCGGGGGCGGAAAAAAAAAAAGAAGGGGGAGAAGACAATTCTGCAAAGGAATATACTCTGAACAATAGGCAATGATCGCGGTAAGAAACAACGATGACGATGTGGGCATTGATGGCTCTACCAGGTTCAGAGGTCTTCGCAAATGATAAAAAGAACTGCAATAGTCACAAAGTAAGACCCACCATAACATGAGAAAGTGTTGGCGTCGAATGTCATGGGGGCCAACGACAGCAGGGAGCAATGGTGTTTCACCCTGTGCCGTCCGAGATCTCTCATTAAATGAAGAATGAGAATCAAGATACTGTCGCCTTTTTGGAAAAAGTGTGCTGCTGTCGACAAAAGGGAAACGCGACTCCCATAAGCAAAGGGCTTCATAGAATCTACTGAGGTGAGGAAGTGGCAGAGGTGCATAGACGAAGTCAAGAAGTGGGAAGAATCAAGACTTCCCTTGGTTGGAGGATGTATGAGCTGAAAAAGTGGCCGCAACCGTGAGCAAGGTCGAGTGTCAGGGGGACGACAAGACTAGTGATAAGTTGTGCCAGAGGCGGGACAAGGTGAAAAAGTTCAGAGGGTAGGGGTAAATGACCTGTATAGTGCTCTGAAGATATGAACGATGTCGGTAAGGGAAAATGAGAAGCAATACTCCAACCAAGGGTGACATGGGTTTCATTTGGCCAAAAAGGAAGCAAGTCGCCAATGGTGACGACAAAAGAAAATGTAATGACCGAAAATAAAGATGTTTGTACAATAAATAATGAATAATATGGGAAAAATGTACAAATACAGAAACGGGTGCCCCAGTGTGAAATGAGTGCCCCAGGGAGGGAATAAATTTCTTGGAAAACAGATGAAGGGTGGGGGCCCCATTGGTGAGTTTCTGTATGAGGTGGGTGAAATGAAGATAGGTTCGTAGATGGGAAAATTGATGGTGGATGAAATGGAGGGTTCCTGATCCGGCGGGGGTGCCGATAAAAAGAATAGAACCATAAAGAGATGTTCTGGGAGTCCATATGGGAAGCTAGCAAAAATGAGGAGAAGGAGTATGTGGTTGATGTGCATCATGATGAAAGACTATCGGGACTCCCATCCCTAAAGGGTAATGAAGAACAACATGAGTGTCAAAAGTGCCAAAAGGTGCTATGAATGGGACAACTCATGTGGGTGAGAATGCTACCGGGTTACAACACCGCAGATGCAAAATGGAGGTGTGGGTACTGCAGAGCTGGGAATGAGGATCCTAAAGGAAAATATTAGAGGGTGTGACTGGAAAATGTAAATGCAGTACAACGGGGGAAGACTATATGCCAGTGCTGAAGATATACCTGAAGGGATGATGTTGATGACCGATGAGCAAATACCTGCGCACATAACAACCAAATACCCAAAGTGAACAATATCTGAAGGGAATCAAAGATATGAGCATGTATTTGACAAATGTGACAATGCGCATGCGTACCTGACCATGATATGAAGAAAAAAAAAGGGGCGCCCCGGGGGCTCAGGATGAAAAGTGACCCAGGGACAGCTATGATGTAGGCGGCGGGATGCTGATCCCGTGGCTGAAGACGGTTTGAAAAATGGACACCTTGGGCTCCCAGAATGTTGAGTGGAAGTTGGGCAAAAGGCCTATATATAGCTGTAGGGCCCACATTGCTACCTCATTTGTACCTGCTGCTACAGTGACTGGACGAGCAGATTGCAGAGGAGATTTGGAGTTTCAGGGAGCATGAGGTATCCAATCGATGGTGTGCGAGTATCAGGTTAGTGGTCTGATCATCCTGCATAGAAATAGGTTTCCAATTTTTGGGCAGGGTAGGTACGGGGGGCCGTACAGAGGGTTTGAGGGAATTTTTTGTAGGATGTGGGCCCACATGCGCGGGCGATTTAGTGGAAGGCGCGCATACGTGCGCGCCTGTCCATCGAATAAACGTGCATGGGTGCGCGTGAGGGGGAATTTAAGGTGCGCCCTAGGGGCATGCCTGTGAGGTGGACAGGCACGCATTAGTGCACGCCTATGAGGTGGACAATTGCGCTCTTGAGCGCAGCTGTAAGTTTGGACAGGCGCGCTCAAGGGCGCGCCTGTGTAATGAACAGGCGCGCTTACGAGCGCGCCTGTGTAATGAACAGGCGCGCATATATGCGCGCCTGTGTAGTGAACATGCACGCATATGTGCGCACCTGTGGGTGAAAAAACCGCGCCTGTGAGGCAAGGTTAAAGGGTAAAAAATGAGTCTTTTTGATGCATTGGATGGTTGCATATGCTGATATAGGACTCTGTGTTGGGTGCAGGTGGCTAGCAGTGACTATGGCTGTTCGGTGGCGTGAGCGAGACTGGTCGCAGTTACGAGATGCGGTGGCCAATGTAGGGCCTGAGGTGCGAGCGACTTTAGTAACCTGTGGGTTGCTAAAGTTCTTTGAGTGCCCGTTGATACGGGAACATGAGTACTTACTCTAGTTCCTACTCCAGATGTGGAGTCTAGATCTGCACTGCTTCCTCGTGCGAGGAGAGCAGATCCCCTTCACTGCGGTGGAGGATATATATTTTTTGACTGGGCTCCCCTTCTGGGGAACGCCGCTGCCGGCAGAGCCTGTGCTGCTGAGGGATACAACTCTGGTGACGATTGCCAAGCGATTTTGTTCAGGTGAGAACTTCATGTCCGGGACGGTAGTGAGCATTAGTGGTATAGATTCCCTGACGCATCGTTGCATAGCGGCGATGATTGTTCATGTGTATGGGTCACTTGCGACCCAACGGATTAGTGGTGGCCAGCTGCTGGTGCTGGAGAGGGTGGTGGTGGGCCGTGAGCGTTTTGCATGGGGGTTGACTTTACATGCGCAGATGATCACGCAGTTGGATCGATGTCGATCCACAGGTACCAGAGAGTTTGCGTTTGGCTCGATCCTGGTAGCCTGGTTTTTGGAGAGCGTGCCGATGCTGCGCCCGTGGGTTCTTCTAGAGGCGCCTGGGGCACGAGAGCCGCGATTGAGGTAGTGGTCTGCAGTTTTGGTTTTCCATGGTGGTGGTGAAGGTGGCCATTATTTTACGGTGCAGGCGGCGCAGATATGGCGACTGATGCCGCAGGTCATACTTCGATACCCCTATGCTGGGGTGGACTTCTGAGGGGACCCAGACATGGTGCTGCCTCCTGGGGAGGTATTTAACCATCGAGGTATGCTGAGTATGTGTTTGATTTATGTTATGTTTTTGAGATATCAGTTTATATGTGACATAGATGCTGATACGATCGTTTGTTTGTTGTTTGGTGCATGTGCAGATGTGGCACCTCGCGGGCTCGAGGTGGAGTGGCAGAGAGCGCCGGTTTAGCGAGAGCCGGAGAGACTGCCACGTGGAGAGAGAAGTCAGTGGGATGAGGCCTCGGGGCAACCAACAGAGCCCGAGAGGGCAGCAAGGCGGCGCCGGTTTGATGATCCCGGTGCAGGACCATCACACGCTCCTCCGGCGGCAGCCGGAGTAGATTTTGATGATATACGCCATCATCTAGAGACAGTGTTACAGGACGTGCCTGAGGGCATGTGGATCCATATCCAGGATGAGGGGTTCCTGGAGCAGTGCATAGGAGTACCTCCACCATGGCGGGGTATAGTGCGACGAGCAGCTGTGCTCGCCGCGATGACTAGTGGACGCCTGCCGCCGGGGCAGGAGGGTCCTGTGGGTGTTGCACCACCACCGCCTAGGGAAGGTGGGGGTGGTCCACCACCTCCTCCTGAGGGAGGAGCAGCTGGGGGTGCGATAGAGGCACCCCGATGGATGTATATTATATACCTGTTTGATAGGCTGGTGAGCCAGTTTTTGTATCGAGGTGCTGTATAGGCCTACGAATACGTGTATTTTTTGTATGTAAACATTCGGATGGCCGGAGAGGCCTTGATATATATATGAGTATACATTTTTTGGAGATCCTGATGTTGTTTACATATGTTTTTGTTAATGATGATGATGTCTATTTTGTCTATATGCTGTGATAGGATGTATGAGATGTTTTATGTATGTGTAGCTTGATGTGATATATGCCAATCTAACACCATGTTAGCTATTTCATCTGTTGTTTGATTCAATTGTCTTGGAATATGTGTAAATGTAATGGAATCAAAATGTCGAGATAATAATCTAACCTGCAGGTATTTGCGAAAGAGGCACGGATTGCGTACACGGTAAACATTGTTGAGCTGGAGAACGACTAGTTGAGAGTCGAGGAAGACGCTAAGGTGGCGAATATGATGACACTGGGCGTCGGCCAGGAGGCCAATGACTGCAGTGTATTCGGCTTGGTTGTTGGTTGATGGTCCCAAACAGATGCCGCTTGAATGTAGCATTTCATGTGAGGGGGTATATAAAGCCCAAGCTGCCGAAGCGAGATTTTGTGTCCAACGGCTGGCGCCGTCGGCATAACCAATGTGGTAAGATGGTGGACGAAGCATCTGTCAATAACACAAAGGATAGTTTAGATGGTAGGGTAGGAGAAAAAAGATTAAAAACACTAAAAAAGAAGAAATAATAACCTAAAGTAGAATGACTACTTCTAAGCATAAAATTTCTTGAGGTATAACCCATTGACGGGTTCTTTGAGTGAGAGGCCTTCGGGAGAGGCTAGGATGTATGCACCTTTGGTGAGGCAATGTTGAATAATGTAAAGGCCATGCCAGAGTGATTCGAACTTGCCGTGGCCAAAGGTATCATGAGCGACATCATAGGCCAAGACGAGGTCGCCTTCGTGAAATGATCGAAGGTTGACATGGCGATCAAAGGTAGCTTTGGATCGTTTTTTAGCTACCTCGTTGTTCTGTAATGAATATCGACGATCTTCATCCAGAGACTCCAAGTTCATCAAGCGCTGCTCCATTGGAGCAGTGTCAGGTAATAGCTCAATTGCGGTGTGAAGGGTGGGAATTTCGAACTCGATGGGAAGAGTTGCCTCGACCCCATGGACTAAATGAAATGGCGTGAAACCTGTAGCAGTCTTTACTGCCGTTCGATAAGCCCATAGCATGGAAAATAACATACGATGCCAATTTGTTTTATGTTTATTAACCGTGCGCTGTAACATGGTCTTGAGGACTTTGTTCACTGCCTCCACCTGTCCGTTTGACTGAGGGTAATATGGTGAGGCAAACTCGTGAGAGAAGCCTAACCGAGAAGAGAGTTCGATGAAAATTTCATTCTCAAAGTGTTTCCCATGGTCGGAAATGAGTTGGAGTGGTACTCCAAACCGAGATATGACATGGTTAAAGAAAAAACGCGCTGCAGTGTCAGCGGTGTTGTTGAAGGTGGGCATGGCTTCGGCCCATTTGGTGAAGTAATCAACGACGACAACAATGTATTTGTGACCATGGATGGAGGGGGGATTACAAGTCATAAAGTCGATGCCCCATTTACAGAAGGGGCCCGCGGTAATGACAGGGTGAAGAAGAGCGGGGGGAGCGCGGGCTTTGTTGGCATAGAGCTAACATTGCTCACATCGTTTCACGGGATAAATGCAATCATGAAACAGGGTAGGCCAAAAGTAACCGGCCCAGATGATCTTTTGAGCAGTAGATATACCCGAAAGGTGGCCCCCACATGCACCACTATGGCTGTCGTTTAAAACTCTGTTGGCCTCGTCAATAGTCAGGCAACAACAAAGAATGGTGTCGATGCCCCGCCGATATAGGATGTCGTCGATAAGGAGATAGCGAGGGGCCTGAAGGCGAATGCACCGACGATCATCTCGTGATAAATGGTTACCGAACTTTTGAGTTCGTAGGTATACGAGAAGGTCGCCATACCAAGGATCATCGGAAGCGATGTAGAAGAGATGTTCATCAGGAAAGTCAGTGTTGACGGGGGCACTGGTGATGTCAGAGGGAAGGGCCATGACAAGTTCGGCGAGGACGAGGGCCTTCTTACTCTTAGGTGTTGATAACTCGAGGTCGTACTCCTGTAGGATAACAATCCATCGAGAAAATTTTCCATTAACTTGGCGACGACTGAGAAAGTATTGCATAGGGTTGGAATCTGCGACGACCTTTATGGTGCGAAGCAGAATGTAATGGCGCAGTTTCTGGACTGCGAGGACAACTGCAAGAGCAAGTTTCTCTTCGTGTTTGTACTTCAAGGGTGGTCCTGAGAGGTTCTTACTAACGTATTAAATGAAATGTTCACGATTGTCATCTCCGAGCTGGACAAGGACGCCGACTACTTATACAGCTAATGCTGATACGTAGAGGATGTAGTCGCGATTATAGTTAGGTGCACTAATCAAAGGTGCATTTGAAAGTGCTGCTTTAAGATCGTCAAAGGACTATTGGGCATAGTCGTCCCAGTGAAAAGGGATGTCGTGACGTAGTAAGCGAAGGAAGCCATGTGCGCGGATGGCGTAATCAGGAACAAAGCGTCGTAGAAATTTAGCTTTGCCCTGTAGACTCTGCAGTTGTCGTAAATTCCGAGGAGGTGGAATTTCGGTGATGGCTTTGACTTTAAGGGGGTCCACGGTAATACCGGTTTGGGAAACGATAAAACTGAGGAGGCGCCCTGCG
Organism: Picea engelmannii; assembly: GCA_009831015.1. Taxonomy (NCBI): domain Eukaryota; kingdom Viridiplantae; phylum Streptophyta; class Pinopsida; order Pinales; family Pinaceae; genus Picea; species Picea engelmannii. Next base: position 376,041 of record ML786735.1, on the reverse strand, counting down.
GTGACGCAGAACACACACTTGAGAGGGTTCAAGCAGATGTTATACTGACGACACCGTTGAAAGATGATTCGTAAATCATCGAGGTGTTGGGTGTGTTTCTTGGATCGAGCGGTGAGGTCGTCCAAGTATGCGAGGATGATTGAAGCCAGATCGTGAAAGATGTATGTCATGGCCCGCTAGAAAGTTGCACCAACATTTTTTAAGCCGAAAGGCATGACACGATATGCAAAAGTACCCCACGGAGTAATGAAGGCAGTTTTGTACTGATCGGCTAGGTGGATTTGAATTTGTTTATAGCCAGAGAATCCGTCCATAAAGGAGAGAGCCTCGTGGCCGGCACAGTCATCGATAATTTGATCGATGAAGGGCGTTGGGAAGTTGTCTTTTGGACATGCATTATTGAGATCGTGAAAGTCAGTGCAAACACAGATAGTGCCCTGTTTCTTGTCGACGGGTATAGGGTTGGAAACCCACGAGGTGTAAGCGATGGGGTAAATAAACCCGGCCGTGCGTAATTTGTCAATTTCGGATTTGATAGCCGCGGCCTTGGATGGGTGTAGTGGTCATTGTTTCTGGCGGACTAGTGTGATTTCAAGCCAGGTGTCGATGCGATGTTCGACAATGGATGGGTCGAGGCCAGGAATCTCCGTGTATGACCAGGCGAAAATATCCCTGTATTCCTGGAAGAGGGATTTATATGCGGCGATTTCCTGAGGAGTGCAAGCAGCTCCAATGATGATTTCTTCGATGACGCCATTTTTAATGGAAATGTCGATTTTGATGGTGGGGGAAATGTTGGCCATATTTCCTTCTTCAAAAGCGTCAGGGGCAGGAATGGGATTGCTGAACCAATCGATAGGCCCGGATGGGATAAAATCTTTGGTCTCGACCGCGTAAACGAGGTTTTGGTTAGGAGGCATGAGGGCTTCCGGTGGAAGGAAGAGTGCACGATGATGTAGTGCGTCCCAGGGAGAGTCCGAGCGTTGTAGCTCTTCCAGTATTTCTTCGTCGCATTGGAAACGACGGGAATATAATGGATCTTGAGGAGTGATCTTAGTGACAGTGTGATTTCCCTCTGCTGAAGAAACAGAGGAGGTAATGCTAGGAGATGATGAGGGTTCACTCGACATAAACCATATGTTGAAATACTGAGGGGTACCCGTGGTGGTTGAATGGAGAACCTTCGCAGGGGAATGAGCAGGAGAGTTGGGGGGGTTGTGGGGTAAATCCTCAGAGATGTCATGTAAGAACCATGGAGGCGTTGGGAGTGCCTCGGGTTCTGGAGAAATGACAAGAAGATCCTCGAGTGACTAAGTAATGTCAATTACCGCTGCTGTGTGTTGGTGACGCAGGGTCAATTGACGTTGCCTGTATGCGAGGATCATAGGACACTGGTGTGTAAAGTGAGTTAATGAATCACAGAGAGAACAAGGGAATCTCATACGTTCATTGACTGTAGTGGTGACATAACGAATGTCAGTGATGTTTGAAGAGGATGTGGCAGGGCGTGGGTTGTTCTGGAAGTTTTGGCGTACAACAAATAATGTCTGCCGGAAGCGTGGCAGTGCTGGGCAATGATGGGTGTAATGGCCATATTCGGAACAAATAACACACGCGAATTTAGTCCTCAACCCTTTACTACTGGAAGGTGTGCTGGGGGTGGTACTCGCAGTAGTGACGGGTGTTGAAGGAGTTGGATTGAGTGGAATTAAATTCCGTAATTCCAGTAGTGATGGGAAGTTGTTGGTTTGGTGTCCCTCCTTCTCACAAAGTGCGCAAGGTGGTGGGATGCGTGGAGGAAGTGGAGCTGTGGTATCTTTCTTCTTCCGCCTGCCCCCAGCTATAGTAGGGGGGGTAGGGAGTATGGGGGTAGTGGGGGTAAGGACAGGAATCGTCATGGGGATTCCTTCCTGTGGGCGAGGGACCATATCAGGTGGATGTAAATACCACACTAGGATTTCTAACACCATATTGGGTAGTGTGAGCGTTGCGGCTACCTGGAAAGCTTCTATGCCGGGTGGAGGGTAAAAGAAGGGAATTTGAGTGAGGGGTCAGGGAAATGACTCCCAAATGGGATTAGGCCCTTGAGGGGGTGTGGATTCGTGGACCGAAGGGGTCGACGAGTGCGCAGGAGGCTCCGGCTGGAGTGGTTCTGTGACTGAAGCCTCCTGAGGAGGACAAGCATTCTCCGTGTGAGTTTCGTTAGATGAGATGACGCAGACTTGATTAGGGGGAAGGGGTGGTGGTGCTACATGGTACGTCCCTAACAAAGATGGATCTTTGAAAATCCCAGGACCCATCTCGACGAGTGGATATGCGTCTTTATTGGTGTGAATGAGGGGAAGAATGTTATCGAGGTTGGCAGAGGGGTTTGGCTCATAATGTGAGACTTGGTCGATGGTTACAATCTTTCCATTGTGGGGGAACATGATTGTTCGAAAGACGGATGATGCCACTGCCTTCATAACATACATGTAGCTACGTCCGAACAATATATTGTAATCGAGCAGAGCGTCGATAACTTCGATATCAATGAGAATAGTTTTGCCCCCAAGTTCGACGGGGACATTTTGGAAAAGTCCTTCAGGAGATGATGGTCGTCCGTCATAAGCTTGTAATGTGATGGCGGAGGGTATGAGTTTTGGGGAACCAAGTTTCTGCCATACTGTTTTGGACATGATGCATGTAGATGCACCTTCATCGATGATACACCGATGAACGGTGATGTTCCGTACTTTTACTGGTATTTGAATAGCGACTAAGGCGGGAAGATGAGGTTTGCTATTGTCAAGATCAAATTTGATGAGTCTAGTATCAGCAGGTTCGACTGCCCCCAAGGCAGAAAGTAGAGATTTCCGTTGTGTAGGACAAGTCTGGAGGACTTCCAAGACTGATATGGCAGTCGGGGATTGTGCTAAGTCATCGACCAATCTATAGTTGTGGGCGGCCCTAGCCTGTGGGTTGTGAACATTCCTGCCCAAGGGGATGCGAGGGATGCATAATGGTGGTTCGGTGGAGGGGAAAGGGATCACCAATGGGGGTCCCGTTGGTGTAGGGTTTGTCTCTGGAGAGATATGAGTAGACTCAGTTGGAGTATGATATTGACGATTGTGTGTTTGCAAAAGGATTTCTTCCTCACTGGTGAGGAGAATTGTTCGCTTTGCTGGATTGTTAGGGTTGTGGTATTGTCCCACCTGAGGTGGGGGATGCTTTCCATCCTGTTGGGTGTTTATCACCCCTTGATGTGGGATAGGTTTTTGCATCATGGAGGGAGGGGGTTGTTGCACATACGGTTGTGGTGCCTGTTGAGGGGCAGTCTGTGCAGGGGTGTGGGGAAGACTACCCGAGTCTTTCAACCATTTGAAATCAACGATCTGGGGGAAATGGTGAGTGTAATGGCTGAACTCGCCACAAAGAGCACAAGGGTGGATGGTTTTAACATTATTTCTCCCTTGGCATTTGTTATTATTATTGCCCCCTTGGGGGTTTTGGTTCCCTTGGTTCTGGTTGCCCCCAGTGGGTTGGTGCTATGGGGGTTGATTCCCGCCTTGACCCGGGTTGTTGTTATCCCTATTCTGTCCTTTCTTTTTGGCATTGTTCGAAGGGTTGGCTGTATTCAATTGTTCAAAATTTTGGTATTGTTGAGCAGCGGAGGGTTGAAAAAAATTTACCCCCGCATGAGGATGTGGGGGAGCCATGGGTTGTGGAGGACCAGGAAAGGGAAAGTAGGGATTTTGTGGTGGTACCGCTCCATAAGGTACATAGGAAGGCGTGGCACTTTCACCAGTACTATATGATGATGTGGAGGGAGGACCACTGGTGGTTGGCAGCGATGGATGTATGGGAGGTGCCGATGGTGGCTACTAATGGGTGGGGGTATAACAACAGGGTATGGCTGTTGATACGGGGGTGGGGGGTAATAAGAAGTGACCCCATATGCCGACGGGTATTGAGGTGTTCCATACATCGGTGGTGGTTGGGGTTGTGGACCATGGTGTGTGGTGGTACCTATTAGTCCATCTGCTGAGTGAGACATCCCAGGTTTGTCTTGGCTAAATGGCACAGGTTTTGGAAGATCAGGAAGTACTGTGTATAAGTACCTTGACTGTGCATAAATAAGGTCATATTGTTGAGCCTTGCTGATGGCTTCCTCTTCAGATTGTGGGAAGGTGGAAGCGACATCCTTACCAAGTAGAGAGACAAGTGATCTAAGAAACCAGTCAAGACACTGTTGCTTGGTGGTTTCTGCTTTACACAAAATACGTCGCCTACGCCACTCATGAATGTGGTCATCGATGTGGGTGGCTGAGGTCTGTTTGAAGTTAGACAGTAATTCTAGACCATTGTCATGGTGGATGGGTAATTGGAAAAAGGTCAAGAATTCTTTGGCCAATGACTCAAAGGTCGTATGGGACCCTGATTTTTCTTCGACATACCATTTGGCTGATGGGCCAGTAAGTGTGCGTTGAAATAATCGTAGTCTGATGGAATCATCCATGATGCTATTGGAAGAACACCATAGATGAAATGTCATGACGTGGTTGGCAGGATCATCTCCTGCCTTTCCTTCAAACTTTGTTATGTCTGAAGGGATTTTTGTTGGCATTGCGGGCCATGTGGCGTCATGAAATATAGGATCATTCGTGAGCTTGGTGAGATCCGGTATGTTGAGAGAGGCCAAATATGGCATCTGTAGTGGGGTGGGAGGGTTAGCTCCAGCCATAGTGTGTTGTGAACTTGACCCTTGATGGGGACTAGGTGGGTTGGTGCTCCCTCCTTGAGAGGAAGTGGGTCCCCCGCTTCTGTGCAAAGGAGAGCGAGTGAACGTATGACCTTGGGAAGTGGACCCAAGTAAGGTAGAACCAAGAAAAGATGATCCTAAGATGGTAGCACTCACAGGAGTGTGTGAAGGAGGTACCGATGAGCGGGTACGACTAGATACTCCCCCTAAGATAGGAGGGAGATTGAGCAAGCGTCGTGAACGATGGGGGTTCTGTGGTTCCCCTATGATGTCAGACTAATTGTGTGAAAGTGTGTAACAAGTGATGAGAGAAAAATAGAAACAAAGAGCCTTTGCATTGAATGTTTTACACAATATATATATATCCCAATCAAACAGTAATCAAATGTGCATCATACATAACATGAGAAAGAAGTATATATATGGGTAAATGGGTTTTGTCCGCATGGGGAAATCCAAAGAAAGAAAAATGCTTGTGTCCTAGAAGACGTAACGTCCTTCCTCTCAAATAGTACTGGACCTTCCAATATCTCTCAACAATGGGGTCTGAAGTCACCGAAAGAGACACTAGTGAAGGATGAAATAACTGGTTATAATGAGGGGTAGAGGGGGCATATCCTGAAAGAGCTGGCGATACTTCCCAATAGCCACACAAAATCCAATCAAGGTGCGATTGCAGCCCACAATCGCCACCTGGG
>ML786735.1:320647-331367 GCA_009831015.1 Picea engelmannii | reverse complement strand
ACTATATTAAACATTTTTCTTACCAATCCACGCTAGTTTATATAATTCAAATAAAAAAATCATATAAAAAGTACCTAATATATTTGACATATATTATATTCTTTTGAAATTAATCCATTCATACTGATTTGAATAAGCATATGACAATATCATCTAGTTTGGTCATTAAAAACTAGAGTGTCTAGGAAGGTCTTATGTTCATGAGGTAAATACATAAAAAAAATTCATGAAAATAGGATGGGAAACATATGACAATCTAAGGCTTGCCATTAGTTCCCAATTGGCACATTTCATGTCTTTATGCAACAAGAATCACCATCAAAATCGATACTACTCTTCTCACTCATAATCAAACTGTTTTTCCCTGCATATCTCTCTAAGGTCATATTTTGATATCTTTAATGGAATATCTATTATGGTAACCCATTCCACTATTATCCATCATCTCTTCTATTTCATACTATGTGTTTCTCCTATATATTTCTAGTATGGAGTGGGGTGTAGGAGAAGAGGGAATCTGAACCTCATGACACTCCAATTAATCATCATGTTCTTTAAAATATCCACATACAATTGTGATATATAGAGGGAAATTTTTAGTACTTATGGGGAATGAGGTTCTAATTTCTTAAGTGCAAGGGTTTGTTCTTCCCACCTACTTTGTCACAACTAAAATATTCTGTCTCTAGACTTCGTAAGAGTGGTTTGATATTGGATTGTAGCCTCACTTTAATTCTTTATTAAAAGTATAATCAAATCCACATATGAAGTCATTTGGGCATGGTTCTTTAACATATCTTTGGGCTTGGTGGTTTCATTGCTTACCCATTAACTAATGTTGAGCTCTTCTTCTATATACCTTTGGGATTATATGGCCCTATTCTCCTCATTTCCTAAAGATAAAAAAATGTCTCACAACTAAACATCTCCCACATAAGAGTTTGGAGATGGTATGAATGGATGAGGTAAAACATAATTATGCAAATAGAAATCACACATCAAAATTTTCTCCTTCTCATGAAACCTATGGTATATTTTGATGAAATCTCTTTTGTTATCCATTTGGAAGGGTACATATCCAAAAATACTATGCAGCTCAAACTTATATCACTATTCACTTGAAAACATGGAATACATCATTGTTGGAGGTCTACATGAGCAAATATCCTCTACAAATTTTCTTACCCTAGCAATAGAGCTCTTAAAAACTACAATATTTTCAACCCGACTTTTAATTTCCTCTAATTGTATTTATTTTTCCACCACTAGGGTCAAATTCACATTCTCTAATTGGTTAATAGTATCCATGTGATTCATTTTACAGTTTGGGATTCTTCTTCAAGGTTAGAAATTACCTATTCATGATGTACTAAGGGAATTTTTGTATCTCTCCTACACTGTGCAATAATCCTCTATTTTAGGATCTCTTCCCTTCCACAATCAATATGTTCTATGAGGTCTTATGCATTTCTATAAAAAAATCACATATTAATAGGCCCTTCGTTCTCTTCCATAGCCATTCTGGGACTATGTGGAGGAATATTTTCCATGAATAATGTAGGGATATGACGAGGATTTGTAATTCTTATGTTTCTTAGGTTATTGTTCTAGCATATGGTTCCCTTCTCTTAATATTTCTAGATTACACTAAGCTTCCTTTCTTAGGAATATGGGGCCTATGTGGGATGATTCCCCCATTTCCAACAATGTAGTAGAAATACTCTTGTCCAAATCCCCTATTTTTGTAGCACCATCCTTTCCTAATTCCTTTTTCACACCTTCCTCTCATGTAGCTCGACTTATTGAACAACCTCAACTTCAATAGGTTCATGACAAACTTCCACAAACTAAGCAGCACAACGTCTCCAACAATACAAGCAGCTCACCAAGATGCAGATCCAACAAATGATTTTCCCTCTCCCCCGAGAACTCAACGCAATGGAGACCATTGCTTCCTAAGGAGGGATGATTGATCCAGGTGGATATTGGTGGCTACCCACCTTTTCCGACTGGCTCAAAACAATTTTCTGGCAATTTTGACAATTTACTATTTTTAGCAGGTTTTAACTTCCGGGGCCATTTTGAGGGCCTAAATGAGGGTTTTTAGAGATAGCGATTCTCAATGATAGAAAAAGGCATGATTGATCCCCCAAAATGAATCTCCTCAACGATACCTTTCCAATGAGCTATCATACGCCTAAAACAGAGATCGTAGGCAAAAGTTACGACCCCAGGAAGTTGATGTACTAACTTACCCAAACGGGGCCCACATGACTTTTGGCGCTTCATTTCCTAGGGTTAGGTTTTTGGATGTCTAGGGTTTTTGGAATTCTTGTTTATTTTAAAAAGGCCTTCAGAGCCTCATTGTAATTATCTTCTTGCGAATGCGAGTAGCTGTCATATCTCTTATCAGAGATAAGCTGCCACCATTCTAGCGAGTCTTTCACTCTGTATTTTTATAGTCTTTGTACATTTATTTCATTAATATAAATCATGTATTACTGTATATTTATGTTTATGGTTGCATATTTGATACATTTATTTTATATTATTGGATATACGCGATATCTCTGTGCATTTCCTTATTATATCTCCGCTCTCATTTCGTGCCGAAAATAATCCGGATCAATGATTCCCCCATTTCCAACAATGTAGTAGAAATACCCTTGTCCAAATCCCCTATTTTTGTAGCACCATCCTTTCCTAATTCCCATGTGTATGCAATTTTGATGGTTTTCATCATCTTTCTATTAATGGTCCCCACCTTTTCTACAACCTAATTTTTCTTCCCTGATTCGATTAAAGGATGTGAATATTCATCTCCATCAATTTGCAAGTCTGCATATTCCTCATCACCCATTATAAAAAGGTTGACTCATTAAAAATTATGTGAATATGTTACTAATGCATCACATATGAGTATATCTACAAGCCTATGGTGGGATAAAGTTGTTTTATTTCCCTCTTAAAATTTTGTAATTATATCCTTAGGTGACTAGAACATGAAATGTGAAACAATTAACTTTTCCTCAAGATTATGGTATGAGTAATACATAAATTGGTATAATAGACTCAAGTGATAGGAATGCACTAGGTTAGGCCTTCATTCAAATGTTATATATATGATTATGTGAATATCCACCTCATCATAAGGTTTTGTAATAAATATCATTTTCACACCTTGCTTGGTGTCATCCATGGATTCATATGCCAAAAGAAATATTTACTTGGCATCTGGGCTTGGGATATTTTATTCCTTGTCCTAATATTATCCAATAAGAATCCATATTGTTGGTAGATGGGTAGACCCAGGTTTTAAATCTTCAACAATGCACCAACAAAACCCTAACTACCGACCCTTTCAGTAACACCTGCGAAGCAGATGAAGTCTCACCCGAGGTAGAGGAAGGGGTAGTTGTAGGACTCAAGTGTCTACAACCTAGCTGGGACACAGATCTGTGATCACAACACTTAACAAAGCACTTAGAAATTAATATTCATTAGTATTTAACCCTTATTCACATCGCAGGTCGAAACCCTAATTACAGAACAACGCAGTATTCAACAAGATCTAACACATCCAAGCACTTAACACATAGAAGTAGATCAGATCTAGCATTCATTCAGATCACTAAGCACTAAGATACTACATCATAAGAATCTAACATATATTACTGCACTAAGCATAAATCACATCAATAACATAACAACCATAATGCACAAAGCAACCACAACACAGGATATACGTGGTTCACCCCAGTGTGGGGCTATGTCCACCAACTTTTCTTCTTCTTTATTGTCTTCTGTCAATTGTCGTACATGCATAGAGACACAAGACCAAATCCACATAGGACAAGAGATCTGCATGCACCTCACTAGATCCTCCTTCCCCGAGGCAGGTCACAACACAAAGCCTTCTTACAGTCTGCACACAAGCTTCCTACAATCACTTGCACTTAGTTCTGAAAGTCTTAACACATAGTATGCACAAAGCCTCTAGATCCGCACTAAGATGATTCTAATAGGTCTAGTTCTAGTGTTTCTTACATCGCCTATATATCTATTTATACATTACAAATGGGGCCTAAACATGGGTAAACCCATGGGCCGACATCCCATACCCATTACATAAACCCTAAACCCAAAAAGCCCTAAAAAGGGGGTGAGATCCCGTGATCTCCGCTTCACCTTGCGCTTTGTCTTCGACCAGCCTGTTGAAGTCCCAAAAATGGTCAAACATGACCAAGGTTCTCCAAAAGTTGGTCAAGGGCCAACATGCCCCCAACACTCACTTGTGAATCATCCCAAGTCACTCTGATCTAGGTAATTCTGCCTCAAAGGACTTAAGCTTAGCTCGAGCTGCCTCGACCTGCTGCTTCGCTAGAGCCTCCTTCTCAGTGAACTCCTGAATAAATTTCTCGGTCACAGGCCCTGTCAAGCATCGTTCCACCATAGTGACCACTTGTTCCAGTTCTGCACCTCATCCTTCAATCTCCTCAAAAAGTGTGCAAGCTTCATCCTACACTAGCTAGAGCCTCTGGGTCACTTCCATGACTTTACTCTGGATGGCATGGATGTGTTGCTAAACCGTGCACTGTTCCTGGGCCCTTTTCATCCTCTCGACCATGGAGAGTGGCTTCAACTATGCTTGCACTGTTTCCGCTTGCTTCTTTGCTTCTTTAACTCCAATGTCCTTAGTTCAGGGTCCTCTGGAAGGCGCTTGTACGTCTACGGACTTTGAATGCTGAGTTGTTTTCATTCTAAGTCCAATGCCTTGATTCTCTGGACTATGCTTCAGGAAGTTTCTTCCCTTTGGTCTCGCACTTCCTGTGGAGTGCTTGACACTTATTGTAATTCTAGTTCTACTACTCTTTGTTGGAGCTGTTGAATGGCTTCAACAAGCTTCACCAATTAAATCTCCACCGGGTCCTCTTCCATATGTACTAATCCTGTCACAGAGCAAAGTAAACTTGTGACTGCTTCTTTAACTCCCATCTACTTCACAAGCAACTGTTCTTTCTCCTTTTGGATTTGCACTCTATCCTCTGCAAAATTTGCCTGGAGGTCGTCTTTTTCTTGTTGTGCAACCTGACATTGCTCTATGGCTTCCTCTTTTGCTTGCTTCAATGCCTCTGTGGCCTACTCTTTTTCTTCCTGGACACGATGAAAGCGAGCTTCTGTCGCATCTGCTATTCTACGTAGCTGGGAAGGCTCATTTCCCAACTCTGTTCCTTCCGATGGCGGTGGCACAATAGACACTACGCGGCTCAAATAAAGGGCTTTTTGTACCCCTTTCATCTCTGCTTCAATCCTATCATACATGGTCTCCTGTTTTTCTTCGTTGCGCTATAAAATATCCTCTGAGGTATTTGATACAACGACGATGATGAGGTCGATGCCATCCATCGTGAGAATAATATACAACTTGGGTTTACTATATTTTGACTTCTTCCACGATGAAGGTCTCGTTGGGGAAACCTTTCTTTTCTTGGATGTCTATGTCTCTGTCAGGGGATCTTTAGGCAGTGTTACTTCACCCTGCTTCTACTTGTCTTCTTCCCCTTCGTCCTCTTCTTTGTCTACTTCATCACCTCCTCCCCCTTCAGGTGAATCTGATGCAGTCTTCTATGATGCATTGTTCAGCTCCTGTACCTATTCCTTCGTTTTCTTCTTGCTTCTGCTGGGTGCATCATACTCTTCTTGAGTGACCATAGGGATTCCAATGAGGCCAGGGTCAGAGAGTTCTGCCTGTTCTACTGGTATGAGGAATTCTGCATGCCATTCCTTGGTTATTTCTTCCATTTCCTCCTCTGTGAGCTTATAGTAGGATTGGAGATCTTCTTTATGTTTGTCTCCACGCATAGTGATATAGATAAAGTGCCTGTCTGCGCGAAACTTTTCTGTTGGCCTGAACCTATGAAGGGTGTTCAACATCATGCGAGGGAAGGATTCGATGACCCTCTTTAGCTGTAAATAGTAGGTGTGGAACACCACGTTCGACTGCCATTTCTTTGCCATGTTGCTCAAATACCAAAGCGTAGTGAACTTTACAGCTAGTGGTTCAAACGACTCAATTTCAGGGAAGGTCGCTCCTTCCAACATCTCCCAAGAAACGAAGGCAATGAGAATCAACAACCAGCTGAAATAAAAATCATAGCCCTGATCTTGAGCTTCGCGACAGTCTTTCTCTAAATGGTTTACGAGGTAGCTCATCCATTTCATTTGCAACCCTTCAATGCATTTTCCTGCGAGGTTGACAACAAACCCCGTGATTTGTGTTGGCTTGTTCTTCCTTACGAGCTTACCAATGATCATTTGGAAGGCTAGGCACACTACACCATTCTGTATGGAGGCTACCTTGTAGCCTGGCTTCCCCTTCTCCACATCACCATAGGTATCTTTGATTCGCTGCACTAGGGCGCGATCTACATCCTTCCTTAGGTAAAAATCCAGTGGGTCTGGTCCTTGCATGCTTAATCCAGTGATCTAATGGATCAGTGTCAGATCTACAGTGATGCGTCTGTCCAACCACAAATAACCACCATGGTAGAAATACATGAGGAGTTTAACGCATGTGTTAACCTTCTGATGCCTTTCGAAGTGTGGTATCTTCATCACATTAAGGATGGTCGACCTCACAATGTCCATGGTCCACGCCTGGGGGATTATCTTTGATTTCTTCCCTGTTGTCTTGGTCAAATAATTATGTGGTGCGAGCATGCCATAGTTCTTGCGATCTCCCAAGTTGCAGTCACAGATCTTCAACGTTAGAATCTGTCCCAACTATGGTCCAACTATGCGTATCCCCTTCGAGAGGTACACAATGATCAATGTATAGTCGAAGTCCCTCGTGACAGTGTCACAACTAACCGCGCCAACCAGAGGCGGGAAGTAGTTGGGCATGATTGATGGGATGAGCTTTGCATTCACCAAGACGTCGCGATGCTTTATCCACTTCTCTGTTGCAGCTCTAGAGTGCGTAGATCGACATGCAGTTGATGGAGAGGCTTGCAATCCCCTAGTTGATGAGGCCTGTGCCTCTGCGAACATGACCTTCTCAACCATGAGGTCTATGAGGATCCCTTTGACGGATTTTTCTACTGCGCTAAAGTCACCCGACATACATGCTCGAGATCAGATATCTTAGGTCGGTGAAAAAACACTCAATGTAATAGAACGGGTGGCTAGGTCTCAATAAGCACATCGCGGTAATAGTCAGCTCTCCCCGGGCTCGAATAATCACTGTTTTCAAAAGTTCTCTCGATGCAACATTCGACGGGATAAATAGACAATGTCGTAACAAATTCCTCCAATGGGTCAAAATGCCTCAATCAATGAAATTCCATCCATTATGGCGCGGTCCCAATAGTCTAATGGCGATCTTTCTGACCATAACTACGTTTCTAGCCGTTCTGGAGCGTCGTTCTAACGGTCAATACGCCTCCAACGGCCATATTGCTTCATCGTGGAAAAGTGCCAATCTGCGATGATCTGCTATTTCAGTGAGGTTCGAATTCTGCAAACCTTCCTTTTGTGAAGTCCTCTGTGGAACTTCCTGCAATTTTTCTAATTTCACTTTCTTCTTGCTGATCTTTCTAGCTTTCTTTCCTGTAATCTAATTCATTGGGTTCCTCTTTCCATTTTTATTCTTATCCACTCTTAGCAAAGTAACTTCGCACTGCTGAAGGTCTTGCAAAGGTTCTGAGTGGAATACCTCTTCTCTTGTTATTTCAGGGGTAGGTGTTCGTCTCTGCTGCATGGACACGTTTTTCAAACTTTCATGTGTTTTCTCCACTTCAACATCTAAGTCTCTAGTCCTCAGTAGCTTCGACTTGTCCTCTTGTTATTCCAGTAAGTGTGCTATTCTCCTAGCCATGGAATCCCTTAGTTCTTTCTTTTTCTATTCCAGAGCTTCCTCTTCTTCTTTCCTTCGGATCCGATCTTTCTCAATCCATGTTTTTCCTAGCAAAATAGCAAACGGGGTGTTGTTCTCAACAAATTTAACAACCTAAAATTCTTCCTCTGTCAAAGTTCCATGAGAACTCATAGGTACCTGGGTAAGTCTTCCACATAGAGTTATCATCTTTCCTTTAAATAATCCGATGCCTCCCAATGAAGGAACCATAGCAGGATTTGCCAAAATTACCCAAGTTCTTTCTCTCATAATATTCACCCGTTTTTCCTCATCCAGAGCACAGTCTATGTCGAAGTCTCCTATTCTTGTTTCTATGCACTTCTTCACTTTTAAGATCTCTGATAAGTTGATGTCTCTGTGATCATTCAGGGTTTCTTTCATATGCAATAATATATTCTCTAATTCTTTCTGGGGTTCTATCATATCCTTAGTCTCTTGGCCTTTCTCATGGTTGTCTTGTCTCATATTCATCTTTTCAAATTTAGCAATCATTTTAGGGCAATCCAAAACTTCATGATCCGTAGCTTTACAACAAAGACAAATAGGACCTCTACCAGGGCATCCCTTATCAAGATGTCTCGATCTTATACAACTATAGAAAAGGGTCAATCCTCTCTTTCTCTTAAATTATCCCCAACCTTTCCTGTACTGCACACTGGGATCATAGTGATGAACCTGCAAAAAGTTCTTTCTAGGATCTTGCATCCATTTGTTAGTCCAAACATTCTTTCTATGCATAGGAATAAAATATCTTTCACTATTTCTATCAGATCTACTCATATCAAATATTATTTCTTCTAGCTATGTACTAGCTTTTAGACTAGGACAAAATCTATCAAGCATTCCTAGATCCATTCTTTCAAAACAAAAATTTTCACTTATCTTACCTTTATCAGAGCACAGATATTTAAGATCTTACCTCTTTTCTTCAGATCTAATTCCTTTATTAGCACAGAGCTTCGCAGTCAGTAGAATACTGTGCACTACAACAACACATCTACTCACAAAGATTTCTCTTTTCTTTAGTTCCTAGCAATCAAAGTTTCAGGTCTCGAAAACATAACCATTTGTTGGCACACACAGGGACAGACCCGAGGTTCAACACTTCAACAATGCACCAACAAAACCCTAACTACCAACCCTTTCAGCAACACCTGCGAAGTATATGAAGTCTCAGTAGAGGTAGAGGTAGGGGTGGTTGTAGGACTCCAGTGTCTACAACCTAGCTAGGACATAGATCTATGATCACAACACTTAACAGAGCACTTAGCAATTAACATTCATTAGTATTTAACCCTTATTCACATCGCAGGTCGAAACCCTAATTACAGAACAACGTAGTATTCAACAAGATCTAACACATCCAAGCACTTAGCACATAGAAGTAGATCAGATCTAGCATTCATTCAAATCACTAAGCACTAAGCACTAAGCTACTACATCAGAAGAATCTAACATATATTACTGCATTAAGCATATTTCACATCAATAACATAACAACCATAATGCACAAAGCAACCACAACACATGATATACGTGGTTTACCCCAGTGTAGGGCTACGTCCACCAACTCTTCTTAGTCTTTATTGTCTTCTGGCAATCGTCGTACATACACAAAGCCACAAGACCAACTCCACATAGGACAAGAGATCTGCGTGCACCTTGCTAGATCCTCCTTCCCTGAGCTAGGTCACAACACAAATCCTCCTTACAGTCTGCACACAAGCTTCCTACAATCACTTGCACTTATCTCTGCAAGTCTTAACACATAGTATGCACAAAGCCTCTAGATCCGCACTGAGTTGATTCTACTAGGTCTAGTTCTAGTGTTTCTTACATCGCTTAGATATCTATTTATACATTACAAATGGGGCCTAAACATGGGTAAACCCATGGGCCGACATCTCACACCCGTTACATAAACCCTAAGCCCAAAAATCCCTAAAAATGGGGCGATATCCTGTGATCTCCGCTTTGCCTTGCGCTCCGTCTTCGACCAGCCTGTCGAAGTCCCAAAAATGGTCAAACATGACCAAGGTTCTCCAAAACTTGGTCAAGGGTCAACACATATCACCATTGAAATGGAGTCTATACTAACCTAAATATCTAAATATATAACCAATAGAAATGCATACATGGTATTTCCCTCTTGTATTGTTAGTACTATTGGATGTGTATGTTTTGGGCATGAATAATTTAGGCAAGGCTACACAGGATCTGGTTATGTTTATACAAAAAATTTATGGGGACAAATCCCCTAAGAGCTTGCATCAGATGTTCATTATAAATGGTGATCCAAGTTTCAAGATACTTTGGAAACTGTAAAGAGGTTCCCTGAATCAACACGTGATAAGTTACATGATACATGTAATGGAGCATAAATACCTGAGCATATACCACAAATTGATGGTAATTCCATAAACCCCATTTTAAAATTTAAATTCGTATAAAAAACAGTAGAAGAAATTACCATTTTTTGTGGCAATGATGGTCAAGGCCATCGAGTCTCCTCTGTCGCTCAATATTGGGATTCTTTTTCGCTCATGGCGTCCTCTTTTGCTCTCTATCACTTTGTCGAGCTAGGGCCAGTCATAAACTTGATATGAACCCGCCCTCCGAGAATAAAGGAAGGTAGACTGCTAAGAATGTAGGTGAACTGTTTGGTACCTCTGATGCTATTCTGGATTCCACTGGTTCTGATCCTTATTTTTCTGATCGAAATGACTTTTCCCCCAGGAAGGGAACAACGGTCTAAAAAGTGATGAAATAGAGAATAAAACATGCGCTAATACCCAAATTGAACGT
>ML786735.1:296366-310106 GCA_009831015.1 Picea engelmannii | reverse complement strand
TTTCAACATTATATAGGAGTTTCTTCTACACCCCCACATTGTATTCACATTGGATGTATCTTTTAGTACCATTGACCTACTTTTGTGGTCATTTGTTGGACATTAATAACATTATCTTATCTTATCTACATCTCTATAAATTGATAACAACTGACTATGGATGCCTTTTCAATTTCAACAAGTTGTTTGGGATTGAATCACCCTCTTCCATCTTCATTAGGAATCCACTAAAGTAGGTTGGTCGACTAAAGGAGAAAAGAGCATTGGCACTGTCAATGAAAGTACTTCCAAGAGAGACCAAGATCACAATAAGTCAATGAAATATATTACATGAAGCATTTCAAATAAAGATGGTCTAGTCATAGTACAAAGTTGGTTTGTTTGCATGCTTGAATCATAGATTAATTAGCGTGTGCTGTTTGTTCTCCTTAGTTGGCCTTAGGATTGAGTCTGTGTCTAATGTCATCAGTTCCGGGGTATTCCAACTAGTAACACTATGGTAATCATTATAAGCTTACTATGATACCAACACGATACTAGTAATGAACTAGTTCTGGGGTATAGGGGTTTGAGTTTTTTGTAAGTTGCTGAGTCTTCAAGGGATTCTAGTCTGCCATACCAGTACTCCCTTCCTGGTCAACTTGACTGTTAGTTTTCTTTTTTTTGAGAAGTTTTAGAGGTGTATGCATCCTGCAATGGGTTTGCACGCGTACATACACGCCCTACCTTCAGACAACTCGCGTACATACACAGGCTGCTTAAGTGTCAGTAGTGTGCATGTGTCAGGAAAATTTTTCCTTAAGAAGGGGTAGTCAACCTCTTCCCTAATTGAAATCACACTTCTCATGGATTTATTGATTTAGTACTGGTCTCTGTTGTTACAGTCTTTAGCCCGGGTTTGACGTCAGTTTCTTTATCTTTTTAAAATATTTCTTGTGTTTCCTAGCTTTTAAAACTTATTTTTAGCTTGAAATTTTAAGAAAAATGCGTTGCATATTGAAAAAAAATTCCCCCTCATGGCCCGGGGGGGGGGCATGAATCGTATATTCATCAGTTTATTTTAGAATCTTTTGTTACCTCTGCTTTGATTGGAAGAAAATATAAAAAAATTATTTTTCTAGGTCTCTTTCTTTCTTGGCATTTGCTTTGCATTATTATTTGAAAAAGAAAAAGAAATTAGCAGTGTTGTGTTTTCTTCTCATCTTGAAAGCATTTCAAAAGAAAACAAGAAAGATACTCCTTCTTTTCTAGTGTTCTTATCATTTTCATTTTTTCGCAAGAGTCTTAACAACATCAGTTGCACTACTGCACCCTTTTGAGTAAATCAAGCTACTAAAAAGAATGCATAATCTAAAATTAACTAGACTTTTTATGTTTGTAGGGTCAACCAACTAGTTTAGGGTTAGGGCCTTGAATTAGGTTGGAGAGGAAAATCTTCAAGGCCATTAAAAAAACATTGGAATCTGAGTTAGGGAGTGTTAAAGTCTAGTAAACGTGAAAGTTATTCGGGACCCCCCTCTAACACAGGGGCTAAACATGAGGTCACGTGCATAAAGGTAGCAGAGATAACCCCTCCAAAGCCGGACCAAGCGTAGTGGGGAACGCATATTGAGGACTTGTCGTGGGATACCGTCGGTTTCATTTGCCTACGGAGCTTCATGGATCTCGAATCTGTTCGAGGTCCTCAATTGTCTTTCAGATCACTTGCTTTTAATACCCTCGATAGGTTTTAGGCTTGTTACCCTGCTCATTGCAGTCCACCCGACTGTCGACTATACTCGCCTGGTGACTGTTCGCGAGCTGACAACTTAGTTGCCTTTATTTTAGGGACTTACACAGGTGGCCGCGGGGGTATACCGTGATACCTAGGGAAAACATTGGGCCACTTTTTGCAGAGTATACCCGGAGGGTGCTTTCATGTTCGAGTTGCACTTGCACCGATAAGTTTCTCTAGTGTTGGCTGGTGTAACTGTTCTTCCTATTAGATAGTGGTCTGCTTGATTTTCCTTTAGGAACTTTTAGTGTGTGCTCTGTGCTCCTTAGATTTCCATAGTGAGTTAGTTAGTCATTTATTTGGGTCTCTAACCTAAGTTGGTAGACCACCCACTTCACTGGTTGTGAGGACTTTTTGGTCTCCCGCTTAGAAATGTGGAGCCGCTTCTTTATAGGCGTTGTTTTGATAACACTGATTTTCCAGAGTTAGTGTGTGAGACTTTTACGGACTTGAATGATCCCGCAAGGGGAGAACCTATGCATAAGATATTCATGGCTAAAGTTTCAGATGATATCAACCAAGGAACCCCTTCACAAGGGGATTCTTATGCTTTTCCTTTTCTTGGAAACGTTGGTGTCCCTTTGATGGCCACTTTGTACATTCTTGGGTTGAATGTGGGACTACCGGTTTGGTTGGGTACCTTTTCAAATGTTCCAAATGCTCTTGATGCTTCTCAGTTAAGCACCTTATGTCATGGGAACCATGTTGATGTTCCTTCATTAGCAAAGTCTTCTCCTCCTCCTTCTCCCGCCTTTGGTGAAAGCACAATTACTAGTAATCAGAAGTCTAAATGAAGTAGAAAGAGGAAGAATAGGAAGAAGAAATCACCAACCTCTACGAGTCATGTTGGGGATAGGTCCTCAACCTATGCAAGTTATGTTGAAGACCATCACCCAACCTCTACAAGTCATGTTGGGGGCAAGCACCCAGCCTCTGCCAGTCATGCTGGAGGAAAAATTCTAGTACCTACTAGTCATACTGAAAATAGGTCTGTAGCCTTTGTGAATCACGTTATTGACCCATCACCAACTTCTGCAAGTCACGTTAGAGATGTGCAACCAACCACTGCCAGTCATGCTGGGGGCATTGATTCCATTGAGAAACCTATATGGATAGGACACAAACCTAATTTATCTTGTAATCTTTGCAAGGGAGATCACCTTACTCATCTATGCCCTGGAATTCCATAGGCACGAAGATTGTGGTCCTTGTCTGCAATCTCTTCTGATTCTGAGTGTTCTGAGGTTTCCTCACAGTCTATTCATCCATTAGTTGAGAAATTCGGCATGCCGATGTAGTCATCGGCTGATCCCACTCCTCTTTTGGGGGGTGTGGTGCCTTTAGACCATGTAGTCTCGCATCCTATTCAACCATTGGTTGAGAAAGTGGTCATGCCGATGCAATCTTCGGCTGATACCACTCTTCTCTTGGAGAGTGATGTGTCTACTGACTATGTTTTTAGCATTTCCAATTTAGTACTTTCAGAGAAAGGGGGCATTCCGCTCGCTTTGAGCACACCCCCTCCAAGCCCTAGGATGGTTTCCTTTGATTGGAATGACCTTGTTGAGCCTTGTCTTCCTTCTTCTGCACCTTTTCAAATAAGGGTTGAAGTTAATTCAACAAACATTTATCGATGTATTGTGGATGAAGGAGCCTCTGCAAGTATTTTATCCTCCTCGGTTTGCAAGTCTTTGGATCTCCCAAGCTTGTGTCTGCTTCGCATGAAATGTTGGCTTTTGACAGACGTCCTAGTGAATATTTGGGGGTTCTTCCTCAATTTCCTATCTCGCTAGGTGGGAATAATGTCCTTGTTGATGTTATAGTGGTGCAAGGCCCGTTATATTTCAATATGATTCTCGGGCGTGATTATGTATATGCTATGAATGATGTGGTGTCTACGCTCTTCCAGGTGATGCATTTCCCTCATAATGGAAGCATTGTCACTATCGACCAATTGGCATATGATAATCACCATCCTGATTCGACGTTAGTTCAGGCTGCCCCTTTATATGTTCCTAGTGTTCGTGTAGACTCTACCCCGCCATAGGTTAATTATTTGGCATCTTATCCTCGGTGTTCAATTGTTTCTGAGTAGGAACCTGTGCAATCATGTTTTCCTTTTCGAGACTTGGTCTCAACAATTGTTCCATTGGTTTATCTGGGGGCATGGGAGCCCTTGCTTCCCCCTCTTGTTCCAAGTGATCTTGAGTCTCCTTCTGAGTCTGATCTCATTGTTTGTAGATCCTCAAGCCCTCATGCTTGTGATTCTTCATTGATAGACTTTTCCAATTCTGGCCAGAGCCTCCATCGTCATATGGAATATGGTCAGTTTACTTCACCCTTTGGGACTATCGACCCTCATTTGCATGATTTCTCAGATTTTGAATTGCCTTCAGATGAGGCTATCCTTGAAGCCATGACTACGGTTTCTATACCATGGGAGGACTTACACCGTGGTTTGTGTTTTCTTCCCTTTTGGGAGACTTTCCAAGTTGACTATCGAAGAGACTCTTGGTCCAAGCCTAGCAGTGGGATCTACTTAAGCCAGTTTCATACATGAGTCGTAGCCCCTCAGAGTCTTCTTTAAGCCCTTTTCAGACTCTATAAACATGAAAATATTTTCGAGTGATCTTGTTGTCCTTCACGCTCGCCAAACTAAAACTTGAAGGCACGTCTGTTCGACGATAGTTTACCCATTTTTTCGGTCTGGATGGTCAACTGTACGAACAAAGGTATACTCTAGGAAATCCAGTTCGCAAGAAGAGTATTCTCAGGTATAATTTTAACCCTTTTTCGGGCATGAGGGACTAAATTTACGAAAAAGGAACCCCCATGGAGCCCATAGTTAATCTCTTTTCAGAGTCCCTAAAATTGAAAATATAGTCGAGTGATCTTGTTTCTTCACACTCGTTAAACTGGTACAGAAGAACATCCCCTACAGAGTCCATAGTTAAGCTCTTTTCAGACTCCTTAAAAGTGAAAATATCGCCGAATGACCTTGTTCTTTCACACTTGTTAATTGGTTCAGAAAAAACATCTACTAGCATGAGTTTACCCCTTTTTCCAGCCTATAGATTAAGGAGGAAAAAGGTACGCCTTGAGAGATTCGTCTCGGCGGGAGAGTTCTCCTAAGTAGATTTTATACTTTTTCGGGCTAAGGAGACTGAATCTTGAAAAGGCATTGAGTCCATAGTTAAGCTCTTTTCAGACTCCTTAAAATTGAAAAGATTGCTAAGTGATCTTGTCTGTGTCACACTTATTAAAATGGTTCTGAATAGATGTCTTTTCGGTGCTAGTTTATCCCTTCTTTCAAACCGACTAGACTATCTTCGAAAAAGGTACGCCAGTGGAGTCTTCTTTTGCATTTTTTTAGACTCTCTAAAAATGAAAAACCACCGAGCTTACCTTATCCGGGATCGTTAAAATTACATCGAAGGTCATTATCATTGTGTCCTATTAATCACATTTGCATCCCTGCATCTTTGTCCTAATTCCGACTCCATGTTTCTCTCAACTGAACCTTTGAAGCATGCCTTATACGCAAACCTTGTAGCACTTTTCCTTTGCGTCTTGACACCTTGACCCATGGAGGAATTTTTTTGAGTGTCCTTTTCTTGCACATGTCTCCCCGCTCTGAGCATTGGTGTGTTCCTTGCGCTTGGAACTAGTATGATTGTGACACTCGTTCCTCCTTTGTAACATAGCATTCTTTTATTCTTTTTCAAGCTCTCCAAAATATTGAAAAAGACAAAAAAATCAAATATACCCCAAAAAGAGGATGGGAAAAGTATTATCTTTTTATGGCAGCACAATGAGTCACCCTTGGACAAAGCACATCCTTCCATTTGTTCGTCAAGATTTGGGATTTAATATGACCTTAGGAAGTTGTTATCATAACATAGAGCTGTGACCTCCTTCGTTTGGTTATCCTTCCAAACATATGGAGAATTTGTGTTGCCTCTTGCATTGTGAACTTATGTCAATGTCTTGCTGCCTGAGTCAGATCATCAGTCGTGCTATTGTCCAAGGGAATTTTTACCCAACTTGAGTCGGCCTCTCTGTAGTTTGTCTCTTTCCTTCATGCCCGACCATCCCGAAATTCCAATCAAGTCCTTGTTTGAAATCAATGAAGTTCTTTGCCTGATCACCAAGATCCTCTTGTCTGTTCCTCGACGAGCCGTCAAAGACCTATGGGTAGTGAAGTCGTACACTCACATTACAAGACTCATTTTTTCTATTCTAATCAACATGTAAAGGGGGAGGCCAAGGCTCCCATCCCGGTCTTCTGTGGAAAGTCAGTATCTTGCGGATAGCTGACAAAAGCTTGGGAAAACCTAAAGCTCTCCAAATCAAGGAGGAGAAAGTGATAACAGAGTATACAATCTCTAAAATGGTTCGAATAGGTTTGGACGGGCATCATCATTGAGGTCTGCAAAGAGACCGAGGTAGGATAATAATTATTCGAGTGAGGATATATGTTGCCCCCTTGTGAAGGGGTCCCATAAAGAGGGTAGCCCAAACCGTAAAATTGATTCTCCCCATATGAAATACTTGGGGGTACTTGAGGACCTGTCATGAAAAAAGTGTTCATAGGAATCGACATGGAAAATGAAAGGTACATGGGTGGGGTGTAATAAGTGGAATAAGAACCCATTTGAGCACTAGCTCTGAAAGAGCATAGCTAGTATTGGATCCATAAGGGGGAAGGTTCCAACCTCCCAAGGGGACACGACTCATATCAAACGAAGAAGTAGGCATAAGAGCCATGGTGCCTCCAGATCTAATGCTAGGATTCATATACGTGGGCCAAGGAGAGGATTGCACGGGGGAAGGCATATCAACAAAAAAATGACTAGAGACCCAAGGTGTAGACTGTGCATTGTAGTTCTGCATCCCATTGTAAAAATTGGAAGGGTATGTCCCCATGAAATGAGTAGGCATCATGGGGTGGGTAGCAGTGAATGAGGGAGAAAAAGAAACTCCACTGTCCATGATGATGAAACCCAAAATAGACTCCTAAGGCCAACTAGTAGTCAAAGAGCATACCAAAAAGTCAAATGACCAATATGCATGCAAGCAGGCTAAAGTGGTTGAGTGGCCTCCCTCGCTAAAGAAGGTATTCCTTGTCCAAGAGGGACTTTATAATCCCTGCTAAAGTTTGGAGGTAAAAAAATCGGTTATAGGGGCCCTCGTGGGCTTAAGAACCAGTCGGTCAGATTCCCCCGGAGAGGTAATCCTCCATAAAGGTTGTGTGTTGTCCAACCCCTATCTGACCAAGGGTACAAGTAGAATAACCCGTGCAAGTAACCTATGAGATACCTAAGTCAACCAACTAATAAACCATTGTATAATTGATGCACATGCGAGCAGTCGTAAGTCCAGATCACTGTATGGTCAGGGTAGCAAAGCTTGAAACCTTGAAAGTACCGCCTCTCACGGAGGTATGGGCACTAGCAAGATCCCCAAATACGAATAAATCCACATAAATATCTCTGATGCTAGGAGAGTATCCAGGGGTTATCCCTTCAACTAACTTCGCACAACCTCATGATTAACTCCGGTGTGAGAGGAGCCTCCTGATATTACCAATTATACAATGGACTTATTAACTCCCTGTCTCATACACATATGTTGATTTAATTGCCTTAGAGAAGTTTACTCACAAAATCTTATTCCAAGGCACTAAATCCTAGACTAGTTTGTGCACCCTAAAAAATAAAATCGTGAGTAATCAATTTTCATTTAAAGCGTAAATTTTATTGGCCTTGATTACTCAAAAAGGTATGGAAGTGAAACTCATGATGTTATGACTCTGCAAGAAAATAAATATGAATATAATGCAAAGTCTATCTTTAACTTTTTCAATGAATGATATGCGTATAAAAATAGTGCAATTTTCAATTTCAACTCTTCAATTCAGAAGTAAAATGCAATCTTTCACTAAATGCACTAAGCTAACGATAAAGATTCAAAAGACAAAAATTCCAAGCAATGTAAAATGCCTATTTTTTTTTATTTTCAATATACTAAAAAGAAAATGCATGGGCTGATAATCAAGATGATATATAAAATTCTACTGTGTATAAAAAAAATAACTCAAGAAGAATACCAAGCAGCTAAGAAAACAACCCAGAGTACAAGGACAAATAAAAAAAAAATGAAAAACAAAGAGAAAGACTACGCCCATAAATTCAACTCCAAACAAGTTTCCTGTTGACCCAGAGAATCGCAGCAGGCACTACAAAGACCTAAGAAGGCTCAACAATCATCAAATCCCACCTAGCAGTCACTAAACCAAGCAAACAAGCAAGAGAAAGTAGTATACACAACTGTTCAGGAGAAAAGTGCATATATACGCAGCTTGCAGTGAGACAACGCGCGTGTATACGTGACTGTCAAGGCAAAATGAGCGTACATGATTTAAAACAAGGCCATGCAAGGGAAAAAGGCTAAAAACTCAGACCCAGATTGAACAGAATCTGTCAAGCAGTGATACGACAAGAAACACAAAGGGAAAAGAGGAATGCAAGAAGAAAAAGTACTTCAACCTTTAGAAGGAAGATCTCTCCCCAGTGGAGTTGCTAATTCTGTTACGAGGGAAGACTCTCTATGGCTAGGGTAAACCACAACAGACAGGTATGACTACAAAAATCAACTCAATTCCAACGTATACTATATAAACTAATGTGCAAGATAGGAATGAGGCCTACCTCGATCCAACGTTCGATGATGTTCCACCGTTGGGCACTTCGACCCAGAGCTTTATACTTGCAACAAGTTCTCAACAAACAAGTAGAGCAAGTATATAGTGATAATATAAAGGGGTTATCACATTAGATAGCATAATCCATTAATAAACATTACAAACATGCCCATGGATAATAATCATATATTTGCACGTTACCAATAGGACGAGAAAGGAGTATTTCTGTTAATAAATGATCAACAGAAGTGACAACATTACAGACTTCCATGTCAGCATGGTTCGAAACCAAGAAACCAAGTTCCTTCCAACTGGGCCTCCACCACTTCAATCCTCCACCAAAGGCAAGATTATAGAAAAGAGACAATGAGGTTCTCTCAATAATAGGGAAAGAGCTTGGGGGCTGAACACTGTGTTCAAACTTGAGGGACAAAGGGATGCAGACTCAATATGAAGTAATTTATCCAGAGTAACTTTTCTCTTAAAGTTGAATTCTTTCTCCTTTTTTTCCATAGCTCGGAATTGTGATTTTATAGCCTTCAAAATGCAATTGAAGGGCCGAGTCGGAACGTTTCCAGTATATGGAAGGCCAAGGATTAGAGATCTCCTATCGTGACATGGAAACCTTACTTCATTTTTGTATTTTCTGGCACAAATCTCGATGTACGCAGGCTGTAGTGGAGCATCCTACGTATACGCATGATTTATAGTAGATAGGGCATGTATATGTGGAAAAATATGTATTTTTAGCTCTGGATTCATCAAAAAAGGATGACAAGTTTGCATGGGGAAATGGAAAAAGGCCCTCTGTGCAAGATAGCAATGGTGAGGCAAATCTTGCTATAATAGAGTAGTGAATTCGTACACTCACATTACAATCCTACCCGAGTTTTGAAGATCTTGAAGTTGTTGCTCAATC
The DNA here is from genome assembly GCA_009831015.1 of Picea engelmannii. NCBI lineage: Eukaryota > Viridiplantae > Streptophyta > Pinopsida > Pinales > Pinaceae > Picea > Picea engelmannii. The sequence continues at coordinate 300,710 of ML786735.1, read as the reverse complement.
TTGAAGGCCTCATCTCTAGCCATCAGGCATCGTTGGCTTCTTGAATATGGATACTATACAAGTATATATTTGATTTTGATATGTAGATCCGTCGTGTATTGCTTGCGACTACACTTTATATAGTTATATGACATGGATCTGCAGTGTATTTGATTGATACCCATGATTTATTTCATCCCAAGCATGGGTATGCCCGCCTCGGTGAGACAATTGTTATTTTGCAAATGGCACCTCCTGAACTCTGGTCTCGGGATCACTCGCTTCGTACATTGGTGAAGATTTGTAATGTATTTCGGCCACCAGATGCTCTTTTGACCTCACACATTAGGGGGCATCTGTTATAACCCTAAATTTCACTATACATGCACACCTGGCATCATGCCATCTTACTTACTATTTTTTCCAAGCCAACACTGAACAACTCTTCTTAAAAACACATTTTTTGAAGATGTACGTGCCCTGCACCACTATTTCCCACGTACATTTTCTAGCTACACCATTACAACTCGCGTATACCCACAAAAGTTGCAAAAAATAAAAAGTTGCAAGGGATTCATTGAGATTATAGGCTATTGGGTAGTTTCCCAACTAATCCACCGCCTATAGCCCGTCACCCAACCGAATAACCCTCCTTTTGTCATATAAAGGAGGTGTTGGGGTCTCATTCCAAGGAGAAACAAAGCTACAGTGAAACTCTGCCCATTTCACTTTCCCCTCTTGCCCCAAGAATTTGCAGCCACATTGTGAGTTTTGAGCCAGAATTCCCTATCCTTGCCTTTTTCCTCATTCATAAGCCTATGCCCATTCTCTAGAGAGAAGTGTGAGAGTAGAAGGATACGTGGAAGCAGTTGGAGCTTGGTGAAGAGGAGCCCAGACCAGGTTTGAGGAGCAGTCGTTGATCTCAATTTGTAAGTGACTTTGTGAGATTAATATAAAGAAATACTTTTTCCGTCTCGCCATATGATGTGTTCAATATTCATGTTTGATTTACATTTTGTTATGACATCTAACCCACTAATTCATATATAAGATGCATTTTCGTAGTTTCTTGTTTGTCTTTTGGTGAATGCAGGTCAGCCTTGGGAGGAGATTTGCAGTCGAGAAATGACTAAATGCAAAAGGATTGACACCGGACGCGGAGTTTAAGGTAAGACTACTAGATCCTTATACTTTGTATTTTATGCATGAATATGGGGTATTGTCAGGATAGTTGTTAAAAGTAGGAGACTTTAGACGGTTATCTCTGCCTGCACGATTGAACCCTAGTGTAGTCCAAAGGGGTTTTTCCCACTATAACACCCAACCCTATGGTTTTAATTAGAAAAAATATCAATAAAACAAACAAGGAACTAGGCCACTTGTTAGATATTCTAGATCAAACTCCTGAGGTCGAAGAAAGGATCAAAGAAGTTATGACAAGGCTTAAGACATATAAGGTAATAACCATAATTTCAAGTGGTTTTATTTTCATGTCATAAGATCAATTATGAATGCTTGATTTTTAACTTTTACATTATCTAAACGAAAAATTGTTTTCTTTCTTATATAGAGATTTTTGGATCCTGTTGACCCTGACATGCATGGTGTCGGTAGTAGTGGCGTTGTAGAGACACTATAGGGTCCCATCACAGACCCTCATAAAGCTTCTAGGATGCAACTATTCATATCTCCACCTTTCACACCATTAAGTGGGATCCATGACACACACACCGAGGAAGAGACCACACAGGTAGGCTCTAGAGGTGGTGACAGAGATGAGGCTGATGATTTGACCAACTATATGGTTTCTTTTCCTAAAGCAAGACATGTGACTAGCATAGGGACCCTTAAGGGAAAATTTATGGTCAACGAGGAAGGGCTTCCATTAAAGCAAGTTAAAGTCCCAGGTAATTTTTAAAATTTTAATTGTTTCATGTTCTCTATGTAGACAAATATAAATCATCTAAATTATTATTTTTAAATTAATAATCATATAATATTTTTACGTGTAGGGAATAACAATTTTTATAGGTCCTTGGAGAATAAGGCGTTTCTGATTTTTGGGCCCACCATACGGGAGAGGTGGAATTCCCAGAATTCCAACCTAAAAAAAGAATTGATGGATTATCTTGAAATCCTTTTTGGTGTAGACACATTTAATAAGACCTTGGTCACTGCCGCAACTGGCCAATATTTAAAATATACGCAAGAATCATATAGGAAGCACCTGAAACAAAATGATAGGTACGAGTGTCCTCTGATGATTCTAGAGAGGGAGTGGAAATCCCTCATTGAGGACGCAAAAGAGAAGAAATTGATAGATGAAGGAAAAAAACCCTCTAGTCCCATAAGGTAAATTACAATTTCAATTCAATACCTTCAATTTTTTTTAGATATAAATAAAATTGTGGTATATATTAACATACTTGAAACTTTTGATGAGAGGTTGACTGAAACGTCAAAGGAAACAAAATCAAGGCTTGCCAAATGTGGCCAGCACAGGCTAGGCCAGGGCGACTACTTGAAGTTGCAGTCACGAATTGTAAGTACTTAAATATCTTATTTGTACCGCCTTAAATTTTTTAGGTAATTGCAATGAATAACATTAAAAATACATACTCTTATGCAATGCAGGGTGATGAGTTTGGTACTGAAATCATGGAGAAAGACCTCCAACTTGGTTACAAGTACGGATATAAAGCTGTAGTTGAACACCGAAAAATCTTGGGGCAGTTACCAAGAACCACTTTGCAGGATAAGGTAAATAAAATTCAATCATCATTAACCTTTTTTATTAATATAATACAGTCATGTTTGATATCATTGATAAATTTAGTGTTTTACAACTTTGTTTTAATCAGGGGAGCAACACTGTCAATGAACGCACTAGTATTGGAGAGCATTGCGTTGATAGTTGTTTGCAACCAGAAGATGGTTCTCCCATGCAATCCCAATATTCCACGGGGGTGCAACCCCACGATGGTTCTATGACTGAACTGGCACATGACGATAATATGACTATATTTTAATCATATACTTAATAATTTTGTAGTTATACATTTTGTAGTTCTATTTTTTTTTACTTATACATTTATGATTGTCCTTATAAAGTCTGTGGTCTCAATGGTAGAGAATGCTGTACTTGAGGGTCATACAGTTGAAGAGGAGCATGCGGGGGAAACCATTCCAATGGTGTCGACCAATGCACTAGGTAAATAATGACATTGCAGGTGTTTTTTTTAATATTACTGAACTAGTTCAATGATATTTAAAAAATGTCCATCTAAATTTTATATTTTTTTCTTTTGTAGGTGATGCCTCATTACAACGACCTCCATTACCCTGTGAGTACCCCGTGACTAGGCGTGCTCTGCGTGAGAGGATGCAATCACAATCATATTTTTAAGAGCACCCAAAGAACGAAGACGTAGATATTGATGAAATGCTTAGGAACTATAGAGCTAAGAAGAAGATGTCGACTAAAAGTACTAAATGATGATGTACATGAATATTTTAATAACTATTTAATATAAAATCTATTTTCTATGAAAAACTTTTTTTTACTTGTTGGGTTGCCAACATGCCATTCTTTTACCAACCTTTTACTTCACTTTTCACCATATTTTGCTTTCCCGCAGCCTTACATTAAGACCAATTTCTTGATTACATATGAGTTTAGACTTATTATTTTCCAAAGAATTAATTTTAGTATTTTGAATGAGTTTATGATTGAATATTGGAAAAATAACATGTTTTCACTTATATATCAAAGTGGGATGAGTTCAATGATGTTTACAGGTGCATTTTAATACTCCAACCAAGTCATATGATGGAATAGAATAAATCCTCTTTTCACATCAATTTCCATTCTCTAGTTTTAAGATGTAACTTTTGCTTCCCATTTTAAGCTTTCTTCAGGTTTATGTCCTAGTAGTGAGAAAGAAAAAAATTATATGTCTTGTGTTCCTTATGCTAATGCAGTAGGAAGTTTGATGTATGAGATGATATGTACTAGACTAGATATTTCACATGCAATGAACGCTTTCAACAGGTACATGGAAAATCCTGGAAGAGAACATTGCAATGCAATGAAATGGGTGCTTCCGTATCTTAGAGGCACAAGTGATTATTACATCACCTTTATTGGAAGTAATGGTTTTATATGTGGTTATGTTGATTCATATTTTGTAGGAGATTTGGACAAGAGGAGGTCTAGTTTAGGTTATGTCTTTACTCTTGCAGGAGGATCTATTAGTTGGATGTCAAAGCTTCAGGAAACAATCACTTTATCCACTACATAGGAAGAATATATTGCTACCTCACATGCTTGGAAAGAGGCAATTTGGTTGAATGATCTTTTGGGTG
>ML786735.1:260461-278445 GCA_009831015.1 Picea engelmannii | reverse complement strand
AGCCCTAACCTCATCATCAAATTCCACTTTTACAGAACTTAGTTGATTAGTAACCGTATTAAATTCATTTAAATGATCTGCAACAGACCCACCTTCTAACATCTTCATATTAAATAATCTCTTCATTAGAAATATCTTATTGGATGCCGAGGGTTTTTCATACAATTTGGCCAACGCGTCCATCAAACCCTTCGTTGTCTTTTCTTTCGAGATATTGAAAGTCACCGATGCTGCCAAGCTTAGCCGTATCATTCCTAGAGCCTTTCTGTCAAGAATCTCCCATTCTTCGTCCTTCATGGCTGCCGGCTTCTTTGCTACTCCACTCAATGGTAGGAATAGATCCTTCTAATATAAATAATCTTCCATCTGCATCTTCCATAACTGGTAGTTTTAGCCGTTAAATTTCTCGACCCTAAACTTTCCATCTTCCGATATTTCTCCCACTCGAACCAGGAACCCTTTTTCCTGCGAGTTACCTTATGCTCTGATACTAGTTGTTAGAAAAACAGGACCGTGGAGCAATAAAATAAAACAAATGCGGAAACAAAATACAAAAGATACACAAGAGAAGAGAGACACAAATTTACGTGGTTCACCCAGTGTGGGCTATGTCCACCGGAGAAATTGCCAGGTCCTTTCTTTATTATTATCCAGCAAAATGAAGGGATACAACCTACAGCAAAACCCGTTGTAACTTCCTCTTCTTTCTCTCACAGTCTCCTCTCTCAGAATACAATACTCGCCAACATACATAGCCGCAATACATTTCCCTCATAAAAGAGGGTTGCCTTCTAGGGCAAAAAACCCTAACATAATCTCTATCGCTAGATCTGCGACCTTATAATGAACGGTCTAGATTTACAATGAAATTACAATATACTTTTACAAGGCAATTTTTTCTTTAGGGGCTTCGCCCCCGAACCCCCGCTGGGGGCCTGCTTGCCGCCAGACCCCCCAGGTGGGGGGATAGCCCCCCCGAACCCTGCAAAGGGGGTACCCCCCCTCTGCACTCCCTCACGTGGAAGAGTGTACATACTTCTGGGGTGTAAATACTTCATGGGGTATAAACATGGCTGAAAGTAAAAGACCTCTAAATCAGGAAGATAATCATGCTCCACAACCAACAACCTCAAATATTTTCCAAGCACTTGTTGACAACTTCAGTTTAACCATTAGTTTGGGGATGTCAAGCTAAGCTTAGATGCAATTGGGTTCCCTGGAGCTTAAACAATTCCTGCTAAAAGTTTCTGGTGAAATTTGGATCATGACCAGAGACAATAGAGTGGGGCATTCCATGAAGTTTGAAGAGATTATCCATGAAAATTTGAGCCACGGTGGATGCGGTGAATGGGTGTTGGAAGGCACATAAATGTATATATTTGAAAAGGCGATAGTCTATAACCACGATGATGGATTTATTGCTAGATTTGGGTAAGACACAATGAATTCCATAGAAATATACATCCATATAGAAGGTGGAATAGAGATAGGTTGGAGTGTGCCTGGAAGTTTGACAATTTCTCCATTATTGCATTGACAAGTATCACATTCAACCACAAAAGTGTGGATGTCTTGTTTCATGCCTTCCTAGAAAAAAAAAATGTTTGATCCTTTCATATGTTTTGTGAAAACTTGAATGCCTTGTTGTTGGTGATGCATGGAGTTCAGAGAGGACAATGGATTTAAGGTGAAATTGTTTGCTTAAATACAAATGACCTTTGTAGCGAAGCTCTTCATTGTGCCAAGAGTATCTCGAATATGCATGAGGGTCTTGTTGCAATTGTTGAATTAGGTGAGACAATTTAGGATCTTGCAACCATTCCCGATGAAATTCCTTTAACCAATCTAATACAATGAAGGAGAGTGAGAAGAGGGACCCTTCTTCCTCGTATTTCCTTGAAAAGACATCAACAACCATATTTTATTTTCCTTTCTTGTAAATGATCTCATAATCATAACCAAACATTTTGGTCAACCACTTCTGCTGTTCCGAGGACGAAATTTGTTGTTCCAAGAAATATTCGAGGTTGTGATGTTCCATTTTAATTTGGAAGCACTACCCAAGCAAGTAAGGACGCTAGAAATCCACTGCATGTAGAATATCTAGCATTTATTTTCATAGGTGGATTGGACAAAATGTCTGTGAGATAGTTGTTTTCTAGTGAAAGCCAAAAGTCTTTCGTCTTGCAGGAGAACTATCCCAATAAATTTCCCAGAAGCATCACATTCCAGAATAAAAGTCTCGGTGAAGTCGGGCAATGCCATAACAAGAGTCATACACATATCCTCTTTTAAGGCTTGAAATGATTGATCAGCTGCTAGAGTCCAACTAAAATAATTCATTTTAAGGAGAGCAATGATCGGTGCTGCAGTTTTTCCATAATTATGAACAAACTTGCAATAATATCCTGTTAAACCCAGAAAACCTTGTAAAATTTTAAGAGTTTTAGGGCAAGGCCAATCCTTCATAGCTTCTATTTTCTTAGGATCCACATGTACACCATCCTTGCCAACAATATCGCCCAGGTACTCTACTTCAGAAGCTCCAAAATCACATTTACACTGTTTTAGAAAGAGTTTGTGTTGAGATAATAAGTGTAGGACTTGAGCCACATGGGTCAGATGGGCTTGCCAATTTTTACTATAGATGAGGATATCATAAAACAAAACTAAGAAAAAATGACGAAGGAAAGGACAAAAGACATGATTCATGAGACTTTGAAAAGTGGAAGGTGCATTACACATACCAAAGGGCATGACCATGATCTCATAATCGTTCTCATGAGTTCGAAAGGAAGTTTTGGAAATATCGACCTCTTTCATATTTATCTAGTTGTAGCCAAAACATAGATCAAGTTTGGTAAAATACTGAGCACCACTCAATTCATCCAAAAGTTCATCAATGATAGGAATGGGTAAATAATATTTGATGGTAATTTTGTTGATGGAGAAAAAATTAGGAGACACGATCCATATGCCTTCTTTCTTGAGTACCATAACTACATGAGAAGAATAAGGTTTGGTACTAGGATGACTAACACCAGCCACTAGCAATTCTTGAATGATTTTATCAATTTCATTTTTTTTGGAAAAATGGGTGACGATAAGGGTGAACATTAGGAGGAAGACTGCAAGGGACAAGGGGAATAGAATAATCATGGGCGCTAGGAAGGGGGAAGTCCTTGGGGATTTTTAAAAATATATTGGTGTTTGGAGATGAGAGACTGGATGTTAGGATGAACAGTAAGTGAGGGAGCCACAACTGCTTGAATGGAATGGAGTTGGACAATAATGCTGGAATGATCTTTTTTTAGTAGCTTTTCCATTAGGTGGAAAATGATGATCTCTCAGGATCTTTCCATGATGCCTTGGAACTGATATTTTTTTCCATCATGTTGGAATATCATGGTTAATTCCTTAAAATCCATGGTGATGAGGCCTACTGTGTGTAACCATTCAACACCGAGAAAAATGTCGCAACCACCCATATCAATAACAAACATATGAGATTTTAGGTGGTACTGACCAATTTGCAGGCACACATTTTCACAACGCCCCCAACATTTCATGGAACCACCATTAACAATCATTATTTGAAAATTGTTGACTGCACAGATATAGCACATGGTCTCTTGAGCAATGTGACAATGAATAAAATTATGGATGCTGCCACTATTGACTAGGATAATGACTTTTTGATGCTTAATGTAACCAATTAACTTAAGGCTTTGTGAAGTAGAGAGACAGTGAGGGAATTCAATGAGATAAGCAGATCAACTTCAGATGGATTAGAGGGCGGTGTATGATCATCAACTTGGGTAGGTATTTAGAATGGGCAACATCAACATCCTCTTCAGAAATGTCCTTTGAAATGACCATAAAAATACTTTTTTCCTTATACTTGTGGCCCGAAAATATTTGTCATCACAGTTATAACAAATACCCTTAGGATTGTGTTCATCCATTTCTTCCTTGGTTAATTTGTGGATCTTGAGAGGGGTGGAAGGAAAGGATGGATGTGTGGTTAGAGGGCGAGGAATAACTGATGGTTTTTTATTTTTGGAAGAGACTACCTATTGTGCTTCCTTGGTGCATTGAGTCACTTCAAGCCAACCCTAGGGGTCAACCATTAGGACATGGGATTGGATGTCATCCTTTAGGCCACAAATAAATCATTCCTCAGAGAAGGTGTCATAAAAGAGGCTATATATTCTTCCATTGTATAAGACTATTTTAGCTTAGTCAAATGGCCTAAATGATGGATGTCGGTGTCAAAGCATTCATAAAGGTTTTCAAAAACCTAGGTCCAAGCAATATACCCTTGGCGTGATTTCTTACACCATTTCCACCATTTCCAACATTCAGGATCCAAATAGAGGACATCGATATGAAGTTTGGCCAAATCTTTAGTCAGAGGGGGTAGGGACCTAGAATGGTTTCATCCATTGTCTTAGCTGTGAAAAGTTGTTATTCACATCGGTGGATAGGGAGTCAAATTGGGTAGTACGAGAGTCAAATTGGTAGTGAGGGTGTCAAGTATGGAATTGAGGGACCCAATTTCATAATTCATGTGTTGGATGCTAGTCTTGTTTTGTGTGTTGTTGGTTTGTAAGGCATTGATGGTGTTGTCAAGTGCTTGGTTGTGGGTGTGAGCCATTTGGGAGGTAATCAAGTGAGAAGTGGGTAGGTGGTTCTACAAAGAAAAGAGTTATGGGTGAGGATTACTATGATGATTATTGCGAAGAGATGAATCCAAGGGAATAGGTCCCAAATAAGGGTGATGAGGAGGGTGAGTGGGACCATGGAAAATAGGGATTATAAGTGATGGGTACCATTGCGAGCAGGGTGAAAAGAGGAATCCAGTGGGAGAGGTCCCAAATAAGGGTGTTGTGGAGGGTGGGTGGGACCATAAAAAAATGATCATAAGTGATGGGTATCACGAAAATTAGGTAAAAGAGAGGAATCTAGTGGGATAGTTCCCAAATAAGGGTGCTACCAGGACCACCATACTCTTTTTTTCACTCCTATGGAGTTATAATCCAGTCCGAATAATACTACAGTGATCAAATGCCCAAATTTTTAGAAGTTAAAATCGTGTATTAATTTCACAACCTGGATGCAAGAGGCGGGGTTGTGTTGCATAATTTCTCCTCTGTGTTTGTGCAGTTCTATTTCGGTAGGAAGAATTAGGGTTTTGAGGGTTCCTACAAACAAGGTTTTTCCTTGTGTTATAGATATTTGATTTACTAGTGGGGTCCAACAATATCACTTGGCCCAATATGAAAGGGAACCAACTAAGGAGGCTCAACCATACCCTTAGTTGTGCTACTTGATTACCTAGGTACGCGAGATTAGTTTCCATGAGTGTTATTTTTGGTGTCACTATATCAGTCAGGAGGCCAATAAGCTGATCTATAACTGGTTTCAGGAGGCCTATGGGACTCCCGATATATCTGAGGGTGCATGGGAGTGAATGGTCATGTATAGGTGTTGTCTAATGTAGTACTACTCGAAGTGGTACTAACATGGGTTACAGAGGTTTCCAACAAGGTGAAACAATGTTTTTTGAGTAACCCATGAAACCTACTATATTTCCTGAGTATAGTTCTCCCCAACTGCAATTTTACCCACCGAACAATATATCAATGTGCTTAAATACATTGACATTACACGTCTCTAGCCTGAATTTATTTTTGTCTAAAATTATGTAGAGGAAAGTTCCCTGATACCACTTGTAAGGTACTATATCTATTATGCATAGTAGAAACATAATTTTTATAACAATTACCAACATAAAGAGAAAAATATAGGGCATAATGACACGATTGATTTTATAAATGATACCAAGTTATTACAATGATATCCAATTTCACTTGGCTCTTCAATGGGGAAGCCTCCAACAGAGCATAGCTCAATTAGAAAATGATTATCAAGACAAAAATCTTCCATGCCTGCTACTCCTATTTATACTATTTTCATCTTCTAGAGAACATTCTATAGGAAGATATTTCTAGAAGCATAACCTTCTATCAAGTCTTCTTACATTAGACATGTTCACATTATTACATATGTCTTATTTACTAATTTTGTCCTTTATTATATAGAAAACATATTATCCTATCTACTTGAGGGGTTAGGGAGGTTAATATCCTAACAATATTTGTCAAGTTACGTCTTCATCGTCATCTAGTCCTCTACAACAATTGCTCCACCATGAATCGAAGAGCCTCTCGATTAACAAAGTCTATATCTAGTCCAACATATCATTTTCATTTCATACCTTGATCATGTAGACATCACCAAACTGTCAAAGTGCATATAAAGTAACAACCATCCACCATAATGCATGGGTACCTAACTGCTACAACCACTAGTATAATAGGATGCCCTTCATGTACATGATTCATTCAAATTATTGGTGAACTCCACTTGAATGTAAACCTTATAGTTTTTAGGCACCTCCTAGATTCTACAACCAACATTCTCCACTCATAGAGAATCCAACCAGAACATCGCCCACTCCTCCAAGTGTTTACCAACTCTATAATAGAGGTTTCTACACTATACCGAACAAGTTATCCAAATCATCAAGGTCACATGGAAAAGGGGTATGCATGTCTATCCATGTCTTGCAATGATATGCCCTTTACATGTTACATACATAGATATAGGTACATATAATTAACATACTCCTTCTCATGGAGATATCGAGTATAAGATTTAAAAACAATGCCTATGCACCACTACAATACATAGACTCTTAAGTGCCAACTCTAGGCAAGATACATGCTCAAATACATAACATCATAGACTTGTTACAAATAAAATACGTGATTCAAATTTTCATATGTTCATGTATTCTTTTATTCAACACGACTCACAACGTTTAACTTGTTTTTCCACCATCATCTCATCTCCATCTACCGTCACAAGAACTATCACCAACATCATATGGGCGAAACTTTAAAAACTCTCTGCTACATTTATAATGCTATCTTTGTCCTTCATACTGCAATCTCACCATTCCACAACATAATTAAGTTTGCGATAAACCCTTCACTTCTCTAGCGAGAATGATGCAACTTCATTGTATTTTAACTACCACGATAACCAACCAATGATTATTCATCCAAGAAACTTGCTTCCATCATAGAACCAAAAAACATCCATGCTCCTCCATTCACTTGTAGCATTGTTATCTTGAACAACATATCTATTGGGAACCAACCGTACCTTTGGGCCAAGCACTGGTACTACATAGATTGACTGGGAACCTATTTTACTCCAGGGCCTAACACCAATATGATTGTAAAGACTGAACAAGTAGCTATCCTATGGACATATTTCCATCTACTGAGACACCTAGGTACCCAACCATGGTGCTCACCAGTTCTCTAGGATAATAGTTTGGATATAGGATGTATCCAAGTCAATCTTACATTCCTTGCACTTTCCAATGAGGACTTATAGTGCAACATCGGTCAAACAATATTTCATCGAGGAATAATGAGAGGAGACAAATCACATAGCTATCTTTTCCTTTCTAGCTACAATACACCTTATTAAGCACGCTTAGGAATGATTTTACATTAATAGTATTGCCACAAAGGGATACAAAATATCAACAAGAGATTATGGAACTTATGACATGAATAACATTTTCCTCCTCTAGAATCACGCACATACTTGGTGTCTTTGTCTAGATCTTCCACATCTCTATTCAGTCTTTGTCTTGGATCTCCATACTTCCTCTGTCATTTGTTAGAGTTGTGAATTCTAACAAATTATCTTTTTTTGTTATAATGAGGTTGCAAAGCTCTATATGTGTGCTCACACATGGCTCACACAAATAAATCCAAGAAAAATAAAAAATATAAAGTATGAACATTACAATGACTTTGTGGTTATTTTAATTGAACGTGATATTAGCAGCAAAAAAATACATTACCACATTGAAAGTCATGCATAGTCTTGTTTGAGGACATCTTCAGTTATTTTTCTATGCTAGTGTCTCTTGCCTCACATCAATACATTGGTGATTTCCAGAGCATGGTTCAAGAGCCTCTCTCCGAGTTCCTTCTCATGCGTTCTTGCTGGCTTCAGTCTTCTTGTTTTTTCTGGTCATGTATGTACCCAACTCACAGTCTTAATATTTCAACCAACCATGCTTCTGACTTGCAAACGACAATTGCACTTCTTTCTTTTTTCGAAACATGTATATATTGAGCATCTTTCTTTGTATCTTCAACATCTTAGTCTAATATTCTTCTTGGAGTTTCTATATATATAATGAAAATGGTTTTTTAATACTGGATAAAATAAAGTTTATCAAAAGAATGATATGCAAAAGTACTATCATTGGTTCATAAACCAAGGTAATTGGATTGTTGAAAATCTTAATGGTCAAATGTTCCTTATGGAGGAACATATGGGTCACTTTTAGCCCATTTATGATTAGGAGCATATGGGTCTCTTTTAGCCAATTTGCAATTTGCGATTAGGTGAGGGGGTCAATAGAGGCAAGGACAATGTGATGATGATAATTAATGACTTTATGAATACAATTTCTTTAAATAAGGGTATTTTTTTTAGTGAAACGTGCTAAGCCTAAAGGGTATTTCCATTGAGTTTTTAGTGAAACATGAAAAACTTGAGGGGTATTTGTATTGAGTTCTTAGTGTTTTATTATAAATATAATGATTTTTCCATGGTAAATTTATTACTCTATTTTAATTATTATAATTTATTCAAATTAATTTGAAAGTTAAGTTAATAGTTTAATATTAGTAGATTAATGTAGGTTAATGATTCAAAATTGGTAAGTTAATGGTTCAAATTTTGAATGGCAATATGATAGAAAATAATGAAAAAGTAATTAATTAACTTCAAAGAAAGAAGTACAAAAAATTGTAAAGAATGATTAACTTATTCTATTTATTATGTATTCATGGTTGATGTATAATTAGGAATAATTTATATTATTTTTTTTTTTTTTGCAAAATGTTAATTAGAATTCAATTTTAATTTATGAATGTATTAAAAAACAGTTTAAATTATTTTAATGTTTTAGATTATAATTTTAAATTGCTTATAATTAAGTAAAAAAATATTTTCTTCCTATAAAAATAAAATAAAATCCATAAAAAAATATTTTCTTCATATAAAAGTAAAATAAAATCCAAAAATATCTAACCAAGTTTTATTTTAGATAACCAAACTTTATTTACACACAATAATGTAATTATATATAAAAGTCTTAAAATTATATTAATAAAAACTAAATCAATAATTCTAAATATTATAAAAAATTACCATTTTTTTCTCATAAGAAAGTGGAATTTATATTAATATAGCAGTGGTATGACCACAATAAAAACATCTACATAGTTCATGCATGCCTCCGGTGCATGAAATCCAAAATTACATATATATGTGCCATAAAACAAAGCTTAGAAATGCCCGTTATGTCTTAGAAACCAAAATTTGACTCCTATGGAGTTTAAAGCCTGCAAACAATGTATCTTCATAGTAACCAAAATTGGGCAAGATCCAAGAGAGGGAAGGAACATAGTTACGCCTGCTGCTCCAGGTTCGAGGGGACTTCATTCAGTGAGACCTTCACCCCTGCATCTTGTTGAAGGGTCGTCCTGGCGGCTTGGAGCTTGAGCTTTACCATCCTGGATTCTAAATCCGCAATGTATTCATTAACCAACTGCGTCGATTGCGAGAGGGACTCCATAGCTTCCTCTCTAAGTTGAATAAGGTATTCCTCGAGCATCTCAAACCTTCTGCCACCTTCCCCATCCAGTCAGAGAAGAAACCTTCTGTGCGCTCTTAATTTCCGCTTAAGTTCATGGATTTCCAGTTCCAGCGAAGGTGGGAGGATGGGGGGGGAAACAAAATCAGAGTTGGAGGCCATGCAGAGGGTTGGTGGATAATTCGACAGAGTTTGATGGGCAAGGGACCATGCAGAGAGAGCCAAGCAAGACAAACAATCACCCATGGAATATGAGGTTGATTTGCAAGAGGGGGCTTCAGATGCCTCCCTTAATTTAACTCCAGAACAAGCGTGCCAAGCCATGATTCATATAGGAAACCTCGTGCGAGCGCCTTGCGGGAGAGATATGGGCTCTGTAGTATCCTGCTTGAAGGGCGTGATGGTAGCCTCATGCAGGGTTGTGTAGAATGACGCGAGATGGATGGAGTAGTACCTTCGTGCATGGGAGTTGTCATATGTTGAGGTGATGCCACGGATTGGGATGAGGGGAGGGGTATCGTCTGACTGCCTCTTGGCACGAGACCACCTGCGAGCCACCCACCTCATACCGTTAAGGAATTGGAGTGAAGGACAATGTCGCATTGAGTGAGATGATTCCCTTGCTCAAGGGAGTGGTGAATTTATCTGCCTGGTCCACTTCTCCATTTAAATGCCGAAGAACATGGAAAAAATCAATCTTCCGGAAGGATTTAGAGAGTTGCTGAATTTTCTTGAGAATTTGCCGAATTTTTACTTGATTTGGTAACATGTTAGTGATCAATGCTTGGATTAGGAGCCGAGAATCTCCTATCATCGAGATTTCATTGATGCCTAGCTCTCGGGCTTGGGTGAGGCCTTACTAGAGACTCAGATCTTCTACCATGTTATTGGTGTCTTCCCCTAATCCCCAAGAAAATACCAGTTCTAGGATTTCGTCGGGGCCATAGAGCACCCCTCCCCCTCCTACCTCCTCTGGGTTTCCCTTCGAAGATCCATCAAAGAAAATGATGTGTTTGTGCTGAGGACACCACCAGTCTTTGAACTGTGCTTGCTCCTTACGCAGTTCCCAGGGTTCATATAGATGCTTGGGGGTGGAGGGAGGGGGTTTTAGATCTGGGGCGAAGCTATGAATCCAAGCTTCTTCAGGGGGGGAGAGAGGAAGGTTGTTGGAGGCTGACCAAAGGAAGGAGAGGCAGTCTCCCAAGAGAGTTTTGGATTTGAAATAAACATGGGTGGGGGTAGATAACTAGTTTCTGAAGATACGACCGTTTCTTTCTAGCCATATTTGGATTTGAGCGAGAAGATACAAAGGGAGGCCCAATTACTTAGTAGAGAGGGGATATCTGGTGGGATTTGGATAACCAGGGCCCACCCAGACAGGGCTAGGTCCTAAAATTCTTTTGCAAAGGGGTAGTTAAGGAGCAGATGTTCAGTTGATTCTTCGTGGGAGCAACAGAGAGGGCATCTCGAAGGGCCTTCCCAGCCTTTTCTCTGAAGGTTATCACCCGTAAGGATACTGTTATGTGCTAAGGTCCAGATGAAGAAGTCCACTTTAGGTAGGCTTTTGACTTGCCAAATCTCTTTCCATAATGTCAAGTTTCTGGGAATCTGGGGCACTATAGAGAGGGTTTTGTAGCCTGCTGCTACTGAGTAGTCCCCTGAATGGCTTCCCCAGCCTCGATTGTCCTTGAGTCTTTTGGAGATTTGGGATTTCCCTTGCAACACAGATATCAAAAGTTCTTTTTTGTGGTGCAATTGGGGGGGGGGGNTTTTACAGAGGGAAATATCCCAAAGGGTGCTAATATTTTGAGATTTTAGAAAGGCTTTAAGAAGAGTCGTGCCAGGAATAGTATCAAGCGGGGGATCCCCCATTATGGAGTCTTCCTAGATTCGGATTTGCTTCCCATTGTCTGGAATCCAGGTAAGGGAAGAGGCGAAGAAATTATGCGCTTTTAAGAAGATGGAGAAGATTAGTGAGCCATGAATGGCTTTAGGTGGGGCGTCTAGACATCAGGGCCTCGAGCCAGAAAAATATTTCTTCCAAATAGTTGTTTTTCACCAGGAGCTCCTTGACACTACATTCCAAAGAAATTTCTCTCCAAGGGCCAAATTTTGGATTTTTAGATCGTAGAGTTGGAGACCTCCTTCAGGAATAGGCCGAGAAATTTTCCCCCAACTGGCCAACAGGAGTTTGTTGTCGTTGTTTTTTCCTCCTTTCCATAGAAAGCATCACAGAAGGGCTTCAATTTTAGTGATAATTCCTCTTGGGGCTAGTAGGATTGAACATTGATATATAGGGATGCTTGAGAGGTATGAATTTATAAGAACTAGCTTGCCTGCTGGATTTAACCAGCTTGAGCCCTAGGCGCTTATTCTAGCTTTGATTTTGTCAATTAGGGGTGCCCAACATGAGGACTTGGCGGAGGATTTAAAAATGGGGGCTCCTAAATACTTGAAGGAGTCCCACCAAGTTTTGCCCGCTATTCCCAGAATTCGGGTGATGTCAATCATCTCCCTCGGGGTACAGTTCCAACCATAAATTTGACTCTTCCTGTAGTTGATTTTGTTGCCCAAGATGGCTTGATATTTGTCTAGTTCGGATTTGAATTTTCTGGCTGAGTGGTTTCTTGCACTTACTAGGAGAATGGTGTTGTCGACGAATTGAGCGTGGTTGATATCTCTAACTCTGGCTATGCTCAGTGCCATTAACTCTTGAAGTTGTTGACTCTGATCCAGTTGGAAGCTCAACACTGATGCCTGGATGGTGTAGAGTAGCGGTGAGAGGGGACAACCTTGTCGTAGTCCTCGAGAAGCTTGGAAAAAACCATCTGCTCGACCATTAACCAGAGGTGCAATCCACGACCTTCCAATGCATGCTTGTGTCCAATTGACAAAGGAGTGGTCAAACCCGATACATTGCATAACCTGAAACATAAAACTGTATCTTACCCTGTCAAAGGCATTTGCTAGATCCATTTTGATTACCATACCTTTTTCTTTCCGAGATTGACTTGAGTGAATGGCCTCCTGGACAAGGATAATATTATCACCAATGTTTCTTCCCTTGATGAATCCCCCTTCATTTTTAGGTATGATTGAAGGCAGTATGTTTTTGATCTGGTTGGCCATGATTTTAGTGATGATTTTGTAACCGATGTTGCATAGGGAGATTGGCCTAAATTGATCGAAGGAAGTGGCTCCTTTTTCCTTTGGAATGAGGGCTAGGAAAGCTGAGTTGGTGCTTCCTCCAATCTTATTGCAGGTTTGTGATTTTTGAATAATTATGTGGAGATCATTCTTAATTATTTTCCAACAAACTTTGATGAACTAGACCGTAAAGCCATCTGGGCCTGGTGCTTTGTCAGGCTCCATATTGGCTATAGCTTCCTTAATTTAATTTTTAGATATCGACGCTGTGAGAGCTGAGTTATCTTCCATGGAGACCCTTTTGGGAATCAAATTTAGAACATTGCAGGTGGAAGCTTCTCAGGGTAGGGGCTCTTCTGTATAGATATTTCTGAAGTGTATATGAGATTCGTGCTTAATGTCTTCAAAATTGGAGAGGATTTGTTCTTGGGAGTGGATTTCTTTGATAGATTTGGACTTCTTTCATCCTTCCGCCTGTTTGTGGAAGAAACTAGTGTTTTTATGCCCCGCTTGGAGCCAGAGACACCTGGATTTCTGCCGCCAATAATACTCCTCTCGTCGACAAGCACGGTGGAGATTTCTGTGCAATTGGTGTTCTTTTTCCAAAGAGAAGGGGTCTACGGGGAGGGACTCCGCCTGGAGTTGATGTTGTTCCAGGGCATGCTGCACTTCTAGACGCTGATGGAGGGGGGTTTTGAGAGTTTTGGCCCAGGATTTGAGAGCCAATTTAAGTTTCCTTAACTTTTCTTCCCAGATGAAGAAGGGTGAGCTTGGCATTGATTCTTTCTAGATTGAGGCGATGAGATCTAGAAACCCTTTTTGCTGGATCCAGGAGGGGCTAAACCAGAAAGGGATGGGGCCCAAGTTGTGGTCTTGCGTGATTTCTAAGAGGATTGGTTTGTGGTCAGAGGCATTAAAAGGGAGGATATAGGAGTCAAGATTAAGCCCGAGAAGAATGAGTGAGTGTTGAGACAGAAATCTGTCAAGACGAGTGGCTATATATCTCGGGCTTATTCTTCTATTGGACCAAGTGAAAATTCCTTTGGAGGGCTTAATGTCTTCGAGGTCCCAATCCAAAATTAAATCATCAACTGTTTCTTGGAGAGGGTCTTTGATCGGAGTCCCCCCTTTTTTTTCCTAGGAAGTAAGGGTGAGATTCAGATCCCCAACTAGGATTATATTCTCGGGGCGATGTAGCTGCAGGAAATCCTGTATAAGCTTCCAACAATCCTTTTTTTTTACAAGGAGAACTTGAACCTAAATGTTGAAGAGACTTACCTGGAGGCCCATATATTTATGACGAAGATTTGTAAATATCCAATGTGGACAAGTGAAGTAGTGGAGCAGGTCGAACTTTTTGGGATTCCAAAGTGTGTCTAGGCCGCCTGAGGCACCTCGGGAGCTTGCTGCTATTCCTTCTCCTGAGTTCCAGAAGGAATTTCTGGTCTAGAAGAACTGTTGTTCCTCCAACTCGGTCTCCTGGACTAGGAGGACCTCTGGGGTGGCTATGCGCATTAGATATTTCATTGCTTCAACTTTCTATTTGGTCCCTAGACCCGTACAATTCCAGGAGACAACCTTCATTACTTATCTCTGCTAGTGGTGGCAGTCCCTTTAGAGATCTTCCCTTGTCGCCGCGTTATTCTGGGGTTGAACAACCCTTCCAGGGTAGATTGTCCTCCATGCAACTTATTTTTATAAGTTGCTTCTTCTTTGCGTTCCTTTGTTGATTTTCTTCCTCTCTTTGATGTTTTCTTAGTGCTTTGTAATGGTTCTATTTATCCTTTTCTTCCGACAGATCTTCCTCTGTTCCTTGATCTTGTTGGGTGTTTAGGGATGGAATTTCTTGGGAGAGGGCCGTGTTGGAAGCTGGAAGTGGGTCTGCTACTTCGTTTTCTGGGAAGGACGGGGTGATGGGTGGAACATTTTCGACCATGTTTCCTTGACGGAAAAGCTATTAGTAGATTCAAGCTGCATTTTTTGCGTCGGAGCTTCCTTTCTGGCTGGGAGGGGGTTAGGGTTTTTCATCTCTCTGCGCGGTACGGATTTAGGGTTTGTCTTATGTCTTTTGGCTTGTTGGCACCCCTCTTCTAGATCTTTTTCTTGCTGGGTTTGATGAAGTTTTGGGCAATTCTTATGGAAATTTCCATACTCATGCCAGTGTCTACATTTGAATGACAACTGTTCGTAGTCTAGATTCTTGCTTCCGAGCCCCTCAAAGCTTCGAATCTTCTTCTCATTCAGATTTGTGACGTCGTGCCTTCGCTGGCTTCCAAATTCTATTCGTTGAATGATTCTCAGGGAACGACTATTCAAGTTCTAAATACATTGAACTCCCAAGCTCATGCTCATAATTATCAGGGAAGAATATTCAAATTTTAAATACGTTAAATACATTGAATTCCCAGGTGCTTACGATTATCAGGGAAGAATATTCAAATTTTAAATACGTTAAATTCCAAGCGATCATGACGCCTTTCTAATTTAACAGATCAATAACCATAAACCTTCAGCGATAGCGACAGATTGAAGTATACCCGGTAAAATCCAAATACTACTTCTCACATTATGGTAGTCTTCAGCCACTGACGTTCCCAAATTCGTTGCTGGACAGTGGAATTTGTCCAAGTTCCTTTGCATTCAAAGCCTTAGCGACAGATTGAAGTATACCCGGTAAAATCCAAATACTACTTCTAACATTATGGTAGTCTTCAGCCACTGACGTTCCCAAATTCGTTGCTGGACAGTGGAATTTGTCCAAGTTCCTTTGCATTCAAAGCCTTATGGAAGAACGACAAAGACTCGACATCCTACTATTTATTTATTAATTAATTATGTCCAAAGGCCTATATCTATTGGAAATGGGTACATTTAATCATCTTTTAACCATAAATTGGTTCCAATAGTATGGTTATCAATTGAAAATATTGGCATATTTTTGGTCGTCCTTCCAAATCAATAAATGAAATCTCATGTTTATAACTTTCTTGCATTTCTGAGAGCCTCAATTAACCCGTTTACTTTTTAACATTTACTTAATATGATTAAAAAATCACTGTGCCACGTTCAAATGATTAGCAAACTTAATTCCAACCCTTTCATATTCTCTATTTCTCGTTGGGTTAATGTGAATTCCATCCATCTTAATACAACAAAGCAAATGAAAGAACCAAGAAAGAATTCCATCCATCTTAATACAAGAAAGCAAATGAAAGAACCAAGAAAGAGTAATTACACTGTGTCAATTAGAGTTTTTTTTAACTACTTTCCCAAATTTTTACTGAGTTGAAAATTTTAACAACAAACCTTTATACATTCACCAACCACAAATTTGCAGCTGTATTAGTATTACTTTTAATTTGATTTTTTTTTCTCTGAAATATTCCTCTTGTTTGAATTAAAGCAAGATATTTAAAACCCATCGTTATTTCAAAAACAAGACTTTGAACAATATAAAGTCTCCTTTGTCAGAGTGCAAACCGATTTGTATTATATTGACTGTTTTCTTTATTTTTATTTTTCACAATAATGGCAATAATGGGATCAGTAATATCTATTCCCACTTACACAGCATTGAAAGTAAGTGGGATATAAGTTGTTGGATTTGAAAGTCACTAGGGAGCATACTTATACTCGACCTGCTATCATTCAATGCTGTATAGTAGGATAAATATTGATTCATCAGAGTGTTTATACCACAATATCACCAATCCATTCAACAAAAAAACACCACAATATCACCAATCCAGAGAAAAAAAGACATGCAATACTATGAGTAAATATTGACCATCAGAACTTTGCCACGGTCTTAGGAAAAGTAGAATAAACCCAGTGACCAAACTTCAGAGTTTGGTGAGAATAAAGCCGGTGACTTCATAAAACCAAACTCCACAGAAGCTACCTGCGTTACCTGTCACAGAGCATAATTTTTCAAAACGGGAAGTTGTGCAAGTTCAGATGGAAGGCCAAACGCTGGGGAAGTTTACGATTATCTGCGTTTTATTATGCAATATTCGGAGCTTTCATTGTAATGCAAACCAGAACGACAGAGTGGTAAATATAGGCATTGTCTTGAACAACGATTCATGGGTGGGAAAAGTGGCCAAAACCGCTACAGAAATATCAGCGGAAGACGTTAACAGAGACACCCGGCTACTCAACGGCTCTCGCTTGGTTCTTCACTTTCGTGACTCGCGAGGTGAAGCGGTGGAGGGCGCCTCTGCTGGTAATTTACGTATTTTCTGTTTTTCTTCCCTGTCATAGCTTATATATAAAGATGGAAAACGAAACCTTCAGATATTTTCCTGTTTCAAATCCCTTGTATCGATGAATGAACAATACCCAATTTAAGAACAGAAAATATACACGGGGCAGACTTTATGAGCATCTTTTGGATGTTGAAGTAGAAGGACATTCATGAACAAGATCAAAGGACCAAACTAACCCATTCCAAATTTACAAAAGAAATAAATCTAGACTGCTGTTGCTTATCAACCCCTCAGCATTTTATGAGCATGTATTTAATTGTTGGTATCTCTAGATATCCTGGACAAGATCAAGGAGTAAACTAGCCCATTACAAATTCGCACAAGAAATGAATCTGCAGTGTCGTTGCTTTTCTGTTTTTTTTTTCCCAACAGTTTCTCCATATTGGTCATGAGTTTGATACTTACTTTTTGTGGGTAAATTCAGCTCTTGATCTCCTGGAAAGAGAAGTGGTAGCAATAATTGGACCATAGAAATCTGACGATGCAGAATTTGTATCAAATCGGGGAGATGCAGCCCAAGTACCTATTGTTTCCTTCTCTGCTACGGATCCCTTGCTCTCCAACCGTCGATATCCTTAGTTTGTTCGCATGGCACATAGTTGATAAATTGTGGAGCAAAGAGAAATGCAGAGAGAAAAGAATAGAACAATATATTGAAATGTATGAAGGAGTACAGAACTCAGAAGATAGTTACAATGTAAGATGGTTGAGCTATATATGCTCAAGCAAGACAAAAATAGAAAGTACAACTGTCCAGTACAGCTGGTAGTGTACGGTCATACTGTTGAGGGTACAATATATTTAACACTCCC
>ML786735.1:218064-249227 GCA_009831015.1 Picea engelmannii | reverse complement strand
GATGTAGAAGCCAACAATTCATGAGAATGAGTCATGTGGTGTGAAGCACCAGAATCAAGTATCCATCTATTTGAAGATGCATACAAAGCTTGAGCTGATAAAGCATGTCCTTTACTAGTAGAAGAAGGTTTTGGTACTGAAATATTATGCTGCTTCATGGCTTCATTCAAAGCTTCAAGTTTCAAACAACACTTATATTCTACATGCCCAAGTCCGCCACAAAAGCTACAGGTGTCATTTGACTTCTTCTTCTTTGTCTTGGAGGAAGACTCGCCAAACTTGGAAGATGCAGGAAATGGTTTTGTTTTTTGCTGAGACTTGGAGGTAAACTCACCAGTTGGAGCAAAATCTTTCTTCTGCTTATACCGAGTCTTGTGCTTAGTTTTGGTGTTTTGAGCCACAAGAACCTTATTGTTAGAGCCATAAAGAGCATCTAATTGAGTAAGCTTAGATTGTTCTCTGGTAAGACGTTGACAAAAAAGCTCAAAGGAAGGCATTTTAAACTCACTTCCTAGTGCATCCATAGTAGAATAAAATGCAGAAGAAAATACTTGATAAGGACCTTTTAGCTTGGATAAAATCAAGAAGATGCACTCTTTATCTGATTTAGTTTCTCCGCACCCTTTTAGCTGAGCCACTAGTGCCCTGAATTTGGTGAGATAGTCTTCAACGGATGCATGCTCATCCGGTACTAGTGATGACAGCTCCTCTTCCAATTGTAGGGCTCAAAATTCATTGATTTTTCCAAATAAGGAATCCAACTTGTCCCAACTTGCTTTCGGAGTTTTACAATCAACTATGTGGAACAACAAGCTATCTGACACATGTAAACCGATGAGGCCCATGGCTTCATCAAGTTTATTTTGATAGACGAACCTCTCGATTTCCTTAGTGAACACAGGTTGAGCCTCGACCAACATCTTCTAGAGCCCTTTTGATTGCAACAACTGTTGTATCTTAAGTTTCCATGTATGATAATTATGGGGAGTTAGGAGCTCAACAATCCTTAACTCTGCCATTTACAATAGATAATACAAAGAAAACACAGATTTCTGTCTATGTAATCTGTTTACAATAGAAAGGTTTGGAGCTAAGCCTTAAATCAAAGAGTTCCAAAAGAACTACTTTACAATTTTTTTTAAAATACCAGTACGTATTTAAAAAAAAAAGGCTAAGGCACATATAACACGTAATCAGAGAGCTAAGGCACATGTAACACGGTCTCCACGGTATCTCCAGCTGGAAAACACAGAGTAATGAAGATATAAAGTAGGAAAAAAATGGAATTAATGAAAACAATCCCAGACCACCGTCTATCGTCCTTGACGTCCGTCGACTTACTTTTCACCTGTAGTGGCAAAGAAGGGGTTACAATGCTTTGGGATCTTGACAAAGGGAAAGTGGCCGTGCTGCTTGCAATGTTGATGGAAGAGAATTTTGGGCTATTCTCAAGTCTGATTTCATTGCCAAGATGAGAGCTCTCGGTCACTGTCGAGTTCAACTGCTGGAGTAGCTAAATGGAGCAGCCAAATCAATGGAAACCATAAAAAAACGTTGAAGAGTAAACCCCAAATTTTTCATAAAATTACAGATTTGCTCAAACACAAAACAAAGTAGGCATTGATTTTCACCGAGTGCGAAAGTTGGATGCTTTTCTGGACGCGCTGGGCAAGATGGGCGCGTCTCTGGATGAGCTGGGCCAGTGTTGGACGAATTGGGCGAGCTGAGCGTATGGCAGGACTGTCTGGGCGAGTTGATGGTCGAGCTAAGCCAACAAGGCATGTTGCGGATAGATTCTCACCAAGGGCGCGTGCTAGGCACATTTCCAGATGAGCTGCGTGAGTGCTGGACTGTTGTGGAGGGTTCCATCAAAGACAAAAACCAACGATCGAGTTAGAAACCAACGTAGATCGGCAGGCAGGTAAGTAGAGAGAAAAAAAACTCAGACTTTAACTCCGCGGAGCATCCACACGAGAAGACCACCGATGGCTTACTGCATCTATCATAAAAAATGAGAAGGGGTTTGCAGTTTAGCTCTGATACCAAGTAGATATTGAGAAAATACAATATCACAGGCACAACAAGATAACTACAAAGACCAACAACCTTCTACAAAGGAGAGAATGATATATTAAAACTGCTTGATGATTACATTGAAGAGCTCCTCTATTTATAATAGGCTAAGAGGAGACAACATTGATGAAGGTAGATGGATAACTGTCTCATGAAGTAATGAGACAAGTAGATGGATGAGATAAGTCAAAGAAGCACATGGTGATTATCCATAAACAGCCAAAAAAGGATGACATGACCTACCTAACCTAAGTAAACTTATACATCAACAAATTTTACAGAAGTCGCAACGAAAGCAGTGTCACTGGTTTTTGTATAAATGCGTTTGATGCTGTTCTGAGTCGGCTTGACTATGCATTACCATATGATCTCATTCCTTACGTGGAAGAGGGCCGAAACCATACACAGTCTTATAACGATCTTGTCCAAAAAGTCTACCGCAAGGTCCGTTCTTTGATGCTTCGTTGGATTGCAATGTCCATTCTTGTTATTAGTATGATTCAACTCTTGTCATTGCTGATTTCGAGTTTCCTTGGCAGGAATTTGATGCAGTAGTGGGCGACACTACAATTTAACCAAATAGGAATAGGTTTGTCGATTTCACACAACCGTAACAGATTCGGGTTTTGTAATGGTTGTACCAACCAAAACAAAGGAAGCGCTTTACACTTGGGCATTCATACTGCCTTTTACTCCAGCCCTGTGGCGCACAACAGGCGTATTCTTTGTATGCACACGAATTGTTATATGGCTACTCGAGCATAGAATAAATCCCGATTTTAGAGGAAGGCCCAAAGATCAAGTGGTGACTCTGCTCTGGTAATTTACTCTGTATTCTTATATCTGTAAACTGTTTTATTTCTTTTAGTGATGCTTGAATTATCGAACAACCCTGTCTTTTAACTTTTACTTTCGCCCTGCTATTCAAGGTTTTCGTTCTCGACACTGTATTTCACACACGGTAAGCGATTCTTCTTCGAATTAGAATGCTCTCTCACCATTTACTGTTGATCCATTTGAATGTTTTGCCTCCTTACTGTTGTACAATGATCCGTTTGAATGTTTTGCCTCCTCACTGTTGTACTGTACTGCAGGGGAGAAGTTAGTGAGCAGTTTGTCTCGAATGGTGATTATAATCTGGCTATTTGTAGTTCTAATTTTGAAATCCAGCTATACGGCCAGTTTGACATCTATTCTCACAGTGCAACAACTAGAACCTACTGTTGAAGATGTGGGATCTCTCCGCGCCAGTGGAGTAACAGTAGGGTATCAGGAAGTGTCTTTCATAGGTGAAATCCTGCAGGATCCGCCGTTTGCATCGCCAAAGAAAATCTTCAAACATATTCAACACCAGAGGCAGTTGGAGAGGCTCTCTCAAGGGGCCCAAAGAACGGGGTGGCTGCTATTTTCGACGAGATTCCTAATGTTCGCATTTTTCTAGCTTCTCAATGCGGGTATGCAACGGTTGGACCTATCTACAGGACTGGAGGCTTCGGCTTTGTAAGTTCCTTCAAATCCTCAACCATTTTTCCAAACAACATTGCATTTCGCTTCTTCCATGGCCAATATCTGACCCGGGTCCTTTGCACAGGTATTTCCCAAGGGTTCTCCCCTTGTGTCTGACATTTCCAGGGCTGTTCTGTCTCTTTCAGAGGACAAAGAAATGCAAAAAATTGAAAACAAGTCGTTTAGTAGCACTGCCTGGACGGATTCCGGAGCAAATGTAAATTCCAATAGGTTGAGCATGGAGATTTTCTGGGGTCTCTACGCAATCACGGGAGGGGCATCATTGATAGCTGCAATTATGTGCATTTTCCGGCTTCTCTACTATTTAAAGAGAGATCCTAATGTTGAGCGCCACGGTGAGATGGGAGATGAATCGGTCGGGAAGTCTTTAAAGCCCTTGTCCAGGGGTATGAAATTGTTCTTGAAATACGTCGACCAAAAGGAGGGTTCAAGAACAAGCAACAGTCCATGTTCTACCCCTTCCGCTCATGGAACGAGTCCTGTTAGCACCAGTACGTTGTCCAGAGGGAGCTTCTCCTTCCGGAATCATCAACATGTGCCCGTCGCAGATGAAAACACAAATGCCCGCTCTTCATCCGTTTCAGCACTTGAGATAACAGAAGAAATCCCACTAAGCAGAACGCAATCCGTTTCAGTGACTGAGTAAACTGTAGACATTCCACAAAACACGACGCATTGAGCAGACTTTCCCAAAATTCTTTTAACATAAACCGAAACCTGTCATTTGGGTCTTGTGACATACAATTTCTCTTGCTTAGCTTCAATGAAGTTCATTATGTTGAATGCTCAGAATTCGCTGTTGGCTTCATAATCTCTCCAAGTTGTTCAGTACTATGTGTAATAAGAGTACTTGAGCTGTCCGCGCTGTTGTAAGAAAATCAAAGACCTAGTTAGTTACTCAGGTGTTTGCGAATTGCAGAAAGCTAATCACTTTCACTTTGGTTTCATAGAGACGTTTCCACATTTCCATATTATCCAAAGGAAAACTTTTTGCAGAGACACCATAATAGTTTGGTCTGCTACAGACAAGTAAGCTACACGGATGCAAAACTGCTTAAAGGCTAAAAGGCATCTCTTAGAAGCATATTCTTAAACCAACAATCCCTAAAAACCCTAAAAGAAATGACAAAATACATTACAGCAGCATTTTTTTTCCATATAGAAGCATGTTCTTAAACCAACCCTCCCTAAAAGCCCTAAAAGAAATGACAAAATAAATTACAGCTGCATTTTTCATATAGAAGCTGTGAAAAAACGGAGGTCAATCAAGGATCTGGTTTAGGCGATTACAAATGCTGGACACAAAACCAATTCGTAATGATATTTGTGGATTCGCGAAATGCAAAGAGACTGTGCGCGCAGGCAAGTTCGGAGTTCGGGGTTTGACTAATCGCGAAATGGTTTCGGCACTTACGAATACCTAACACAAAAAATAAAACAATTATTGCCTAAATGCGAAAAGAGGCTTGTTTGAATTCGGGGTTCAGCATTTACTAATACCCAATCTAAAAACAAAACAGCTACACCTGAAATGTGAAATGCGATCAAGCTTTGGGCCCACAACTTTGGGTTCGGAGTTACTGAGTTAGCTACACCTGGAATCTGTAAAATCAAATAATTGATGCGTTACTGCGTTAAATCAAATTGAAATCAAGAAATCATATAAGTTTACAAACTTAGTAAAAACAGAGTGTAAACGGAGAGAACATCTCCGAATACAAACAACAAATTAATACAAATAGAAAATTATTTTCAAAATGTTGTTACAATTTCAACTCTGGTATTTAAACGCAGAAAATTGCCCCTTCAATCTCCTAAGAGATTTTAATCAAGGCGGTGATGGTGTTTTGTGGCCTACAAAGGTTAAGGCGGCCACCTTTTAAATTATGTAAAACAAAAATGTAATAGGTGGTTTAATCCTCGAGTCTTGAAAGGTCAAGATGACCATCGATTCATCGTTTTCCCAGGTGGTGAAATGATTACATACTTACATACTCCCTCTTAATCATTTCAGAACAAAAAACAAACTAAAATTATGTAAAACAAAATTGGTGTAAACAATGCATTACAGCTTACAGACCCCAATATTACTTCTATGAATTTTAAACAGTTCATCTCCCTAAGGCTTTGTGAATATCTCTGCAAATTGTTCTTCAGATCGACAAAAATGAACATAAATTTCTTTTCCATTTACCAGCTCTCGAATGAAATGATACCTTGTATCAATATGCTTACTCTATTTATGAAAAACATGATTCTTTGACAGTGCAATGGCAGACTTATTGTCACAGACAATTTGGGTTGCATCATTCTGTTCATGTGACAATTCTTCTAAGACCCTTCTCATCCACACAACTTGACATGCAACTGCAGTTGTTGCAACATACTCTGCTTCAGTAGAAGGTAGAGTCACAATGGGATGTTTCTTTGATGTCCATGCCACTACTCCATATCCAAGTCTGAACACATACCCAGATGTTCTTTTCCTGTCAGCAATGGAACCTGCAAAATCACTATCAGTATATCCGATCAGCTCAAAGTTCAAGTTTGATGTGTATTGAATACCAAAGTCAGTTGTTCCAACAACATATCTCAGGATCCTCTTTCCTGCTTGCCAATGAGTACTCTTCAGGGTCTCCATGAACTTGGAAATCAAACTTACAACAAACATAATATCAGGTCTAGTTGTTGTTAAGTACATAAGGCTTCCAACCATCCTCTTATACAGAGTTGGATCAACATATGATTCTTTATCATACTTGCTCAGTTTAATACCAGTTGCCATTGGTGTTGCAGCTGGCTTGCAATTCAACATTCTAAACCTTTTCAACACTTCATTTGCATAATTAGTTTGACAAATGAAAATGCCATCATCAGATTGATCCACTTCAATTCCAAGAAAACAAGTCATCAATCCTAAATCAGTGATTTCAAACTCTGTTTTCATGGCATTCTTAAAATCATCTACAGATAGATCTCCAGTAAAAATCAGATCATCAACATACAAACAAACAATCAAAATTTTACCATTCTGGTTTACCTTTGTATACAGAGTTGGTTCACTTGGACTTCTGCTGAATCCAACACTAATCATGTACTCATCAATTCTGCTATACCAAACTCTGGATGCCTGCTTCAATCCATATAAAGCCTTCCTTAACATGTAAACTTTATCTCTATGCTTATCAATCTCATAAACCAGAGGTTGTCTTACATAAACATCTTCTTCCATATATCCATTCAAGAATGGAGATTTGACGTCCATCTGATGCATTATCCATCTATTATGAGCTGCAATAGCTAAGACCATCCTTACTGTGTCAATCCTTGCTACAGAAGCAAAGGTTTCATTGTAATCAATGTCAGGTTTCTGACTAAACCCCTAAGCTACAAGTCTTGCCTTGTACTTCTCAATTTCACCTTCTGCATTCAACTTAGTCTTAAAAACCCACTTAACACCAATACTCTTCTTACCTTCAGGTAAATCAACAAGATCCCAAGTGTTATTTCTTTCAATGGACTCGATCTCCTCATCCATTGCTTTTATCCAAACATCCTCTTTAGTAGCTTCATCAAAACTTACAGGATCACATGCCATTAATGCAAAATTTGAAATTTGATCTACTTCTTCATTCTAATCATATAATTCTCTTAAGCTTTTAGTCTTCTGTCCTTTAAATATATTTCTTAATGAATCTAAAGTGGGATTTGATTCACTACTTACCTGTGAATCTGTTTGATGTCCACCATGTCCAGATGGCTCACTATGCTCATGAGCTCTTGGCATTCTAAATTGAGATGGGCTGAAATATGGTGCTTGCCTTGTTGGTATTCTTGCTGCAGGTGTATGTGCATGTGGAACCATCTGTCCATCTCCTTCAGCGTTCTCAGCTCCATCATCATCTTCACGGGGTAACACAGCTCCCTCTGAAATTGATTTGTCAATACTTCCATCCTAGGCTTCATCTTCTTTAAATTGAACATCTTTGTTGATTACATATTCTGGGTGATGGGATTGTAGAGTTTATATGCCCTAGACTCTTCACTATATCCAACAAAGATACATCTCTCGCTTCTGTCATCCAACTTCCTCCTCATTTCTCCAGGTACATGCACAAATGAAACACATCCAAAAATTCTGAAATGAGAAACATTGCAAGGCTTACCTGATGCACGCGCACCTCCCAACCCGCAGGTCAGAAGTCCACGCACACAGGATCTTTCCCCTTACACTGGCCCGAAGAGCTCTTGGAAATGGCTCCTCTATTTCCCTTTTGAGAAATCTGCACCCACAATTAACTTCGATAAATTTCCCCTTGTACTTTGGGAGATCGGACTTCGCACTTTCGTGAATCCGGTGGTCAAGCGCCTTGTCTCTCAATCTCCGAAACCCGAAACAATCAAAACTTGACCCTTTCCCTTGCCAAGTTCAGATTTCTCCTTATCGCGATTTCGGGAGTTGCGATGTCAAGCAACTCTTCCCCTCGACTTTCGAAATCCGATTTACCGGAACTCTGATGTGCTCGCAAGGTTGACCTTTCAACGACCTTTCACTCTGTCGGGACTTTGGACTTTGTGATTTCACGATTCTTGATGCAAAGGTTTCGGGACTTCACCCCACGAAACCCTGAAATGGTCAACGGAATTTGACTTCCGTGTCGATAGTGCGCCACCTGTCCACCCTGCCGATTCCTATGGCCCACACGATCCTTTCATCCCTTCAGGACTTCGTGTTTCATGATTTCGCGAGCCCTGTTGCAAGGATTACGGGAATTCAATCTACGAAACCTTGAATTAGAAATTCATGTGTAAATCCAACGACTTCTGTTGGCTTGAATCTACGGTTCTGCCTCTCCTGAGCTTAAACCTTTGGGAATACTAGCCGTAACTCCCCTGCTCCTCCGTGAGATATGACGACTCACGGGAATACAAGTGTGCCTCCACTTGATGGTTTCATTAATGTTTTAAGATATTTTCAAAATTTGTGCTGGGCGTTCTTCCAGCTGTCTTTTGCCTCCGCGCTGGTTCGCTTGAGATGCTCCTGCATCATACTCCCTCGCTTGAAAATTTTCATGGGATCCTGTCCATGAGCTCGCGTATGGTGTGTCCATGCCTCTGTATCTCTGCTTCATTCTCCTAGCTGACATATTCAACTGGATGGCCCTTCCACTTGACCAAATATTCAAAGTATTTCTTTTGCCTGGTCTTCTTGCCGACCCTTTTGTCTAGTATGCACTCCATCTGCGCTTTTCTACAACTGGCATCTGTTTTACCCACTGGACCTATGGCTGTTTATTTCCTGCTTCTGCTTCCTCAACTTTATATGGGTACAAATATGAGATATTGAATATCGAAGATATTTCGATCCCATCGGGTAATTCAATCTCATAATCATTTGCCCCAAATTTCTTCAAGACCTTACATGGTCCGATTTTCTTCATCTTTAGTTTATTATATGTTCCTCCCGGGAACCTTTCTTTTCTCAAATGTGAGAGGATCAAATCACCAACCTCAAATTGAAGTTGTCTCCTATGTTGATTTGCTCTGCGCTTATATTCCTGGCTCAAACTCTGCAATCATTCCTTCACCTGGCTGTGAAGTTCCTTCATCGCCTCTGCAAAATTTTCTGCACTAGCGCTCCTAATTGCAGTATTCTCTGAATCTCTCAATTCAGAAATTCCTCTTGGTTGCATGCCATAGACAATCTGAAATGGACTCTTCCCTATGCTTCTGTTAACTGAGTCATTATTAGCAAATTCCGCCTGTGGTAATATGTTGTCCCACTGGCTGTGGTGTTCTGTCACCAGGCTTCTCAACAAGTCTCCTAGACTTCTGTTTACCACTTCTGTCTGTCCATCCGTCCGGGGATGATAAGATGAACTAAACGATAAGTTAGTTCCCAGTTTCTTCCATAAGGTCCTCCAAAAGTATCCTACGAACTTAGTGTCTCGATCTGAAACTATGCTCTTTGGCAAGCCGTGAAGTCGAATGACTTCTTTGAAAAACAAATTCGCAATGTGAGTTGCGTCACTGGTTTTCTGACATGGAATGAAGTGTGCCATTTTGGAAAATCTATCCACCACCACAAAGATTGAGTCAAACCCTCTTTATGTTCTTGGCAACCCCAATATGAAATCCATGCTGACTGCGTCCCACGGCTTCTCAAGTATGGGTAATGGTTGATAAAAACCTGCATTCTGCTTCTTTCCCTTTGAATGCTGACAAATTCTGCATCTGTCCACAGATCTTTTAACTTCTGCTCGCATTCCCGAACAAAAATATGACTCATTCAACTTTGCGAACGTCTTGTCGTGACCAAAATGTCCGGCCAATCCTCCACTGTGTTTCTCCTTCAACAAATTCTCCCTCATAGAGAATTTTGGAATACAAAGTTGATTACCTTTAAACAATAATCCTTCCTGGATCATGTATTCTGCCCATTGGATTTTGTCTCCGAGAAATGGATTCTCAGTTGCTTCATACGCCTCTTTAAAATTTGGATCAGCTTGATACATCTCCCTGAGATCATCAAAACCCAACGTTTTGACCCTGAACTCCTGCAATAGCAAACATTTCCTGCTCAAAGCATCAACAACTTTGTTAGCAGTACCAGAAATATGTTTAATCACAAAAGTGAAATTTTGCATATATTCCACCCATTTTACATGTCTTTGATTCAACTTCTCCTATTGAGTCACAAATTGTAGTGCATGATTGTCACTGTATAAGACAAACTCCTTCGGGATCAAGTAATGTCTCAATTTCTTCAATGCCTGTATGATAGCATAAAACTCCTTGTCATAAGTGGAGTATTTCAGTTTCGCTTCATTCAACTTCTCGTTGAAGTACACTATCGGTCTGTCTTCCTGACTCAAGACTGCCCCTATTGCAAATCCACTTGCATCACATTTCACTTGAAATGTCTTTTGGAAATCCGGAAACACCAGAATTGGTTGTTCCATGATTTTCCTCTTCAACAAATTAAAACTTTTCTCAGCCTCCTTTGTCCAGTGAAAAGATTTATGTCTCTTCTTCACTGTATCCATCATCAATGCACTAATTCCATTGAAATTTCCGATGAACTTCTGGTAGAAACTATCCAATCCATGAAAACTTCTCACCTCAAATATACTCTTCGGTGATGGCCAATTCTTAATCACTTCCACTTTATCTGGATCCATCCTCAATTTATTTGCAGAAATAACAAACCCCAGATAAATGAGCTCCGTCTTCATGAATGAGGACTTCTTCATGTTTATCAACAACTTCTCCTGTTGTAGCCTTTGCATCACTGTAGCCAAATGTTTCAGATGCTTTTCCACTGTTTGACTGAAAATCAGTATGTCATTCAGATATACAATAACAATTTTTTCGATGAACTCCCTTAGGACTTCGTTCATCAACCTCATGAAAGTACTTGGCATGTTCGTTAATCCAAACGACATAATAAGCCATTCATACAACCCTTCATTTGTCTTGAAGGATGTCTTCAACTCGTCACCTTCTCTCATGCGGATTTGATGATAACCACTTTTCAAATCAATCTTCGAAAAATATTTTTCTCCACTCAAGAAATCCATCAGATCGTCCATCCTTGGCAATGGAAATATGTACCTGATGGTTATTTTTTTAATCGCCCTCGAGTCAGTACACATCCTCCAGCCTCCGTCTTTCTTCGGACCGAGTACTGTCGGAACAACACATGGACTCAAGCTTTCCATGACCAAACCTTTGTCCAACAAATCCTGGACTTGTCTTTTGACCTCTTCATTCTCCTGCAGTGTCAATCTGTACACAGTTTTGTTTGGAAAACTGGCTCCTAGTATGAGATCAATATGATGACTCACACTTCTGATCGGTGGCAA
The DNA here is from genome assembly GCA_009831015.1 of Picea engelmannii. Classification (NCBI taxonomy): domain Eukaryota; kingdom Viridiplantae; phylum Streptophyta; class Pinopsida; order Pinales; family Pinaceae; genus Picea; species Picea engelmannii. Next base: position 237,762 of record ML786735.1, on the reverse strand, counting down.
CGAACAAGGTAGTTCGTCCACTACTATGTCAGTGAACCCTTCCAGCAACTCTTGAATCTCTTTTGGTAAATCATCTACCCTTGTGCTGGTCAAAACAATCTTTGGCTTCCTGACCACAACGAATTGCGGTTCCTCCTTCTTCTTAACATCTGTAAGAAGTTCCTTCCCACTCATGAGAAGTACAATGTTACTTACTTCAGGTTTCACCTCCTTATCCTTGATTGGAATCAACATGTGAGTTCTCCCATTCTTCTCTAGGGTGTATGTTTTCATTCTCCCATCATGAATCACATTCCTGTCATATTTCCACGGTCTACCTAGAAATAGATGACAAACATCCATGGGGATGACATCAAAAAGTATCTTATCATTATATCCTCCTATCTTAAATTCAATTAAACACTATTTAGTGACAGTTACCTGATGTCCTTTTTGTAGCCACAAAACTCTGTATGGGCTTGGATGATCAATTGTCTCCAACTCCATCTTTTCTACCATCTCTGTAGAAATGGGATTATCTGTGATACTAATGTCCATAATGACCTTGCATACCCTGTCCTTGGTCTTGCATGCAGTTTGCAAAAGTCTGTTTCTTTGGACTGAACTCTCCACCTCCTTCTCTGGTGTCAAAAGAGCTTTTCGCATCATCAACGATCTTCCACCTTCAGCATCCTCTGCCTCAACATTCTGCCTTTGAACTTCGGCAATGTGAGCCTCTCCACCTTCCCTCTTTTTATCTGGACATTCATAAGAATTGTGTCCAGCCTTTCCGCATGTGAAGCATGTTATTACTCCACCTCTTCCTCTTCCTCTACTTCTGGTACGAGGAAAAATATTATTATCAGCACAATCTCTTCTCTATTCGGTATGCTGCCCTCTCTGTTCAGCATATTTCCCTCGCTGTGAGCTTCCACCTCTCTCAGTTTGAGTCCGAGGTTTCTTCCATTCCTCCTTGGGTTTCTGATTTCTATCTTGGACAACTGATTTTCCCCTGGCTTGAATTCTGCCTCGACCTCTTTGACCTTGTTTTCGACTCAACTTCTCTTCAGCTTTTAGAGGCATCTGATAAGCATCTTCCACCGTTCGGATGGTCATCATGCTCATCTCGTCCTGAATTTCGTATCTCAGGCCATTCATATACCTGGAAACCTTTTCATCATTACTTTCACGATGACCTGCTCTGATGTTCAGCCTGTAGAACTCTTCAGTGTACTCCTTCACTGTCATCAGCTTCTGTCTCAAATTTTGCATCCTTCGAAACAAAGTAATTTGGCAATCCCTAGGGATGAATTTTGCCTTCATCTTTGCGATCATCCTATCCCAACTCTTGATCTTCTGCTTGCCTTGGCAGCGTCTATCAGCTTGTAGCTCATCCCACCACAATGCTGCACGTCCCTTTAATCTTGTGACAACATGTTTGACCTTCTTGTCTTCTTCGACATCTTCATAGTCAAAATACGTGTCCAGAGCTCTAATCCAGTCTAGAAGCTCTTCTACATCCAAATTTCCCTCATAAACTGGAATGTCCATATTGTCTCTTGCACCCATTCTTGCAACAACTCTAAGCAAGCATTCATTTGCTGCATCTTCTGCTATGACTTCTTCTTCGTCATGTCCAACTTCATTTTCTCTTTTAGAATCACTAACATCCCTAGCACTAGCTGTGCGCCTCTGTGTTGTCTCCATGTCTTCAAGTCTGGCACGTAGGTCACACATCTCTCTCTCCATGGCTGGATCAGGCATTTTCCTACCCCTTCTTCTCGGCATTTCCCTATCCTCTGGCGGATCGGGTGTTTGCCTGTCCTTTCTTCTCGGCGACATGGTGAATTCTCCTTCTCCTTGCTACAGAAAGAAAAGAAACCTTTCTGTGCTCTGATACCAAATTGATGCACGCACACCTCCCAACCCGCAGGTCAGAAGTCCACGCACACAAGATCTTTCCCCTTACACTGGCTCGAAGAGCTCTCAGAAATGGATCCTCTATTTCCCTTTCGGGAAATCTGCACCCACAATTAACTTCAAGAAATTCCCCCTTGTACTTTGGGAGATCAGACTTCGCACTTTCGCAAATCCGGTGGTCAAGCACCTTGTCTCTCAGTCTCCGAAACCCAAAACAATCAACACTTGACCCTTTCCCTTTCCAAGTTCGGATTTCTCCTTATCGCGATTTCAGGAGTTGCGATGTCAAGCAACTCGTCCCCTTGACTTTCGAAACCCGATTTACCGGAACTTCGATGTGCTCGCAAGGTTGACCTTTCAACAACCTTTCACTCCGTCGAGACTTTGGACTTTTTGATTTCACGATTCTTGATGCAAAGGTTTCGGGACTTCACCCCACAAAACCCTGAAATGGTCAACAAAATTCGTCTTCTGTATCGATAGTGCGCCACCAGTCCACCCTGCCGATTCCTATGGCCCACACGATCATTTAATCCCTTCAAGACTTCGCGTTTCATGATTTCATGAGCCCTGTTGCAAGGATTACGGGAATTCAATCTACGAAACCCCGAATTAGAAATTCATGTGTAAATCCAACGACTTCTGTTGGCTTGAATCTACGGTTCTGCCTCTCCTGAGCTTAAACCTTTGGGAATACTAGCCATAGCTCCCCTTCTCCTCCATGAGATTTGATGGCTCACAGGACTTCGCAAATTGTCCACAGATAATGCTGACCATCCGTCTCTTCCCTTGACAAGGACTCTTGCAACGTTTTAGCAAGTGGTTTTCCACGGTACTCAATTGCATGCGACGCAACTTGCAATGCCTTCTCTCCGTCCACTGCACAACTTCCTGTGCTTCCTTAGACAGTTTTGAAGGTTTTATCCTTCCTGAGCTTTCTCCAACTCTGAGTCTTGAAAAAGACTCCTTCACACACTCCTTGCGACAGACCTTCAAACACTTCCAAGTGTTAAACTCCTTTCGACTCTGCGCACACCCTGCAACAATAGTCTCTCAATACTTCATTCAGGTTACAAGACCTGAAATTCTAACCGGCCTGTGCACACCTTGCACGGCTCATGTGCCTAACTACACTTCTGTGTGAATGAGAACAAAAGCTACCCTATCTGAGATTTTAGAGACAAACCTCTGAATTCTTTGTCAACGCACTCCTTGCGGACAATTCAACCTGCACTCCTTGCAGGAACTCTTGCTCAGATAGAGAAACAATTGAAACTCATTGATTTACCCCTTCCTCTCAGATTTCAAACATTCAACAAGAAATCATTCATACATAGCATAAAAGCAATTGCATGACAGAAAGAGTTAAAACCATGAACACACCATTTAGCATACACATACAAGAAACAAATACAACGCCATGAATCTGAATTAAGACTTCTTCTATTAATTCAAATCTCTATACATGGGTGTTTTTCAAACACAGTTTCTCTGTTCCAGCTCTGTATGCTCTTCTCTTCTTGGTAATGTTCTTCACTCTCCTACAATAATACAATGAGGGTGTCTATATCCATTTTCCCTCCGCTCCTAAAACTGTCTAATCTAGGAACTCAATTCTACCTACTTGCATTAACTATAATAAATTCCTTCTACCTACTATGGACGAGAGTGGATCGCTCAAGGTTCTTTTAAATTATACAAGTGTGCCTCCACTTGATGGTTTCATTAATGTTTTAAGATATTTTCAAAATTTGTGCTGGGCATTCTTCCAGCTGTCTTTTGCCTCCACGCTATCTTGCTTGAGATGCTCCTGCATCATTACCATCCCAGGCTTCCTGAGGTACATGATCCCTCATGGTCTTGGTCGGACTTCTATTCAAGATAAAAACAGAACAAAGAACTGCATCTCCCCAATATTCATTTGAAATATGCTTCTCTTTCAACATGCTTCGAGCCATATCCATGATGGTCTGATTCTTCCTTTCAACCACTCCATTTTGCGGTGGAGTATATCGAGTAGTAAACTGCCTCTTAATTCCATGAAGATCACAAAATTCAATGAATTCATTAAGTTTGTATTCATCTCCTCTGTTAGACCTCAGGATCTTAATGGTTCGACCACTCTCATTCTCAACCATAGACTTAAACTTCTTGAAAACTTCAAAGGCTTCAGATTTCTGCTTCAACAAATACAACCAAGTCTTTCTACTAAAATCATCAACGGAAGTCATAAAATAAACACAACCATTCAAAGAAGGTGTTTGCATAGGTCCACATAAATCTGTGTGGACAATTTCCAATGGAGCTTTTGCTCTGTAGGAAACACCTGAAACAAATTTCTCTCTGTGATGCTTCCCAAGTATACAACTCTCACAAGAGCTTGCAGGTTGCTGGATACAGGGCAACCCCTTTAACATTTGCTTCTTCTATAATAGATCTAAGCCACCAAAATGTAAATGACCATATCTCAAATGCCATAACCATGATTCATCTAAACTTCCAGCTTTATAAGCATTCAAAGAACCACTCAAATCATTTCGCATAATAAGTGGAAACATTCTGTTCTTGGTCATCTCTACTCTTGCAATCAACTGTTTGCTGGGAAATTTATCATAGATTGTACATACCTTGTTCTTGAAGAACACTCTATACTTTTTCTCCATCAGTTGTCCAACACTAATAAGATTGCATTTTAAACTAGGCACAAAGTAAACATCATCAATATTTCTTCTCTGATTGTTCTTAGTGTAAACTGGAACTACAACTTTACCATTAACTTTAACCTTATAATCATTCCTCAGTTTTAATTCACACTAAATACTAGTATCAATAGAAGAAAATAAGTCCCTATTACTAGTCATGTGGTTACTGTAACCACTATCCAAAAACCAAATATCATTGGCACTTTCCTGAGTGACATTACAAGTCAAGAACACATGATTATGATGATCCTTAGATTCATTTGTGATATGTGCAGTCTGCTTTCCAACATCTACTTGCTTCTTCCAACATTTGTTAGCAAAATGACCAAACTTCTTACAATAATAACATTGTACTTTATTTTTGTCATACCTATGATTTTCTTGTTGCCAGGGTTTGCTGCTGCTCCCTCTTAAATTAGGAGTATTCTGTTGAGACTGCTCCTCAGACACTGATTCAGTTCTATTATCCCTTGGACCAGAAAATCGACCTCCTCTTCCATGATTATAAGACCTTTCTCTGCCTCTACCTCTAGTAATATGTAGTTGCGATTTGAAGGCATGCTCCAATGATCCTTCTTCATATCTAGATATCCTAGATTCATGAGCAACAAGAGAACCATTTAACTCATCAATTTGCATTAAACTTAAATCTTCAAATTTCTCCATGGGAACAACAATAGGTTCAAACTTCTTAGGAAAAATTCTCAACACTTTCTTTATAACTCTTTTATTCTCAATATCATCTCCATACTGCCTGAGCTAGTTTACAACACTCATCACCTGAGTCATGAAAGTATCAACACTTTCATTATCCTTCATCTTTAGATTTTCGAAATCCCTTCTCAAGTTCTGCAACTTGACTGTCTTCACCTTGGACACACCTTGATAACAGGTTTCAAGAATGTCCCAAGCCATCTTTGAAGATGCAACACTAGCAATCTTCATAAAAATGGATTCATTTAATCCTTTCTGGATTAATCCAAGGGCTTTGTTGCCCTTCTTCATGCTTTCCTTCAACAAAACATGGTTAGCATTAGACAAAGCCAATTCTGATGCAACATTAGCTGGCTTGGCATAACCATCAATAACATAAGTCCACAAATCCCGAGAACGCAAAATCACCCTCATCTAAATGTACCAGGAGTCATATGACTTCTCACTCAGGATAGGAACTTGAATCTGATAAGCATTGCTACCAGACACAACCATTTATAAAAATTGAAAAAAAAAACAAATAAACTCTCATGTAGTAAAATTTGACACCAATGGGAACAATCTATAATGAAATAAAGCACTTGCAGCATGGGCAACCAACTCTGATACCAAATGTGAAAAAATAGAGGTCAATCAAGGATCAGGTTTCGGCGATTACAAATGCCAGACACAAAACCAATTCGTAATGATATTTTTCGATTCGTGAAATGCAAACATGCTGTTGGCCCAAGCAAGTTGGAGTTCGGGGTTTGCTAACCCCCGATGCAAAAACAAAAATAAAATTATAATTGCCGAATCATGAAATGGTTTCGGCACTTACAAACACCTAACACAAAAAGAAAAACAATTATTGCCAAAATGTGAAACGAGGCTTGTTTGAATTCAGGGTTTGGCATTTACTAATACCCAACATAAAAACAAAACAACTACACCCGAAATGCGAAATGCGATCACGCTTTGGGCCCACAACTTTGGGTTCGGAGTTTTTGAAAACAAAATAACTCCGCGCACTTTTAAACAAATAAACTCCGAATAAATTTAGGACCGAGAATCGGTAAAATCAAATAATTATTGCATTACTACGTTAAATCAAATTGAAATCAATAAATCATACAAGTTTACAAACTTAGTAAAAACATAGTGTAAATAGAGAGAACATCTCCGAATACAAATAACAAATTATCTTCAAAATGCTTTCAAGCTATATCTGTTATAATTTCGACTCTGGTATTTAAACGCAGAAAATTGCCCCTTCAATATCCTAAGAGATTTTAATCAAGGCGGTGATGGTGTTTTGTGGCTTGCAAAGGTTAAGGCGGCCACCGTTTAAATTATGCAAAACAAAAATGTAATCGATGGTTTAATCCTCGAGTCTTGAAAGGTCAAGACGGCCACCGATTCATCATTTGCATAGGCGGTGAAATGATTACATACTTACATAAGCATATTCTTAAACCAACACTCCCTAAAAGAAATGACAAAATACATTACAACTGCATTTTTCATCCATATATGAAGTAATCACTGGTATAGGTGCCAAACCCCTCTATAGCGGAAATGACTAATGGAATCATCATTACAATTATACTAAAAGGCAGAGTGTCTCAACGGATCCGTTTTGCAGAGATGCATCATGAGTGAATCCCAACCAAAACATACCTTACTTGAAGGGCAAGCTCTGAGAGACTCCTAACTTGTAGGAGAATTTGAATGACCACATTCTCCAGTGATATTCACCGATTTTGCTTCTGCAACCTAAAGGCTTAAAAACGTGTTCAACTATTTTTAAGAGATATGTGCGATGGAAGGTATTGATATGCTAGGGTAAATATATTGAGTATTGAGTTTGCATAGGTGAAATACATTGTTGAATATTAGGATACTTTGATTGAACTAAATGAGTCTATTGAATAATAGGACGATTTGATCAAATTAGTCTAATTTTTTTTAAATAGATTTTTCAGGGCATATTTGTCTTGTTAAGAAAATGGGAGAGTAGACATTATTTTCACAAACAAAATTGTGTTTATTGCTTTATTAACATCAAATAATATTGTACATATAAATACATCAAGCTTTGGCTTAAGATACTTACACTATCTTAGTGAACTAAAAAATTGTTGAGAGAATATTTCAATCACACACCAAAATAGGGGTCATTTAGTTGGAGGGAATCTCCCATATCCAAATAGACTAAACAACCTCCTAAAACATAGAAACAAACTTCTTACATAGAGACAAAGTCTACCTCAAAATGACCAATAATAACAATCACTTATATGATCACACATAATACAAGTAGGTGTTACACATCCCAACACTCCTCCTTAACAAGTACTTGTCTTAATCTTTGTAAGGTACGAGATGTATTATGCATAACAAACATAGAATTGTTATAACAATTACCAACATAAAGAGCAGAATATAGAGTATAATGACACAATCGATTCTAGAAATGATACCTTTATTATAATGATAGCCAAGTTCACTTGCCTCTTCGGGGGAAACCTCCAACAGAAAACCTCCAGTAGAGAGAGCTCAATTACAAAATGATTCTCATGAAAAAAATCTACCATGCCTTCTACTCTTATTTATACTATTTCCATATTCTAGATAACATTCTAGAGGAAGATCTTTCTAAAAGTGAAATATTCTATTAGGTCTTCTTACATTAGACATGTTCACATTATTAGATAGGCCTTACATTTTAATGTATCCATTATTATATAGAAAACATATTATTCTTTCTACTTGAGGGGTTAGGGAGGTTAGGACCCAAACATGCCTTCTCCCTTGGAAAAAAATAGCCTTGTCCTCAAGGCCTAAGATGAAGAAATTGTTGCAAACTGGCAGTCGGCTCCCATGTGGCATCCTCTGGTGGTGTATCCTTCCATTGAACTAAAAGTTCCTTGATGGTGCTCGCGGCGGTCCAAGTCTTCCTGAGGCTACAACCAAATGGATACTTCTTCATCCAACTCAGGGAGGCGAGTTTGAATATGGCACTTGGTTCCAATCACTTTCTTCAAGCAAGAAACATGAAAAAAAACATCAATCTTGGAGTCATTGGGGATAACTAACTTGTAAGCCACATGTGCCATGTGCTTGAGAATGGTATAAGGGCCATAAAACTTGGGAGAGAGTTTTTGAAAATGATGTACTTTGAGTGACTCTTGCTTATAAGGTTGTAGATGAAGAAAGACCTAGTCTCCTTCAACAAATTGACGTTCTAAATGACCTTGATCAACTATTGCTTCATGCAATTTTTATCCATGAACAAATTATCTTTGAGGTTATGAAGAATGGAAGTTCAAATTGTAAGCATGTTGTTGATTACCTGGACCTTGGAGACATCGGGCAAGTAGGTGAAGACAAAAGGTGGATATTGACCCTAAAACACTTCGAATGGAGACATGCGATTTGAAACATGGTAAGAGGTGTTGTACCACCATTCAACGAGTGGTAGCCACTATTCCCATTTATTTTGTCTATAAGACGTGAAACACCTCAAATATTTTCCAAGCACTTGTTGACAACTTTAGTTTGATCATTAGTTTGAGGATGACAGGCTGAGTTGAGATGCAATTGGGTTCCCTGGAGCTTAAACAATTCCTACTAAGTAATTTTGGTGACATTTGGATCATGGTTAGAGACAATAGAGTGGGGCATTCCATGAAGTTTGAAGATATTATCCATGAAAATTTGAGCCACGGTGGATGCGGTGAATGGGTGTTGGAAGGCACATAAATGTACATATTTGGAGAGGCGATCGTCTATAACCACGATGCCGGATTTATTTCTAGATTTGGGTAAGCCACATTGAAGTCCATAGAAATATGCATCGATATAGAAGGTGGAATAGGGAGAGGTTGGAGTGTGCATGGAAGTTTTATTGTTTCTCCCTTATTGCATTGACAAGTATTACATTCAACCACAAAAGTGCGGATGTCCCGTTTCATGTCTTCCTAGAAAAAAGAACGTTTGATCCTTTCATATGTTTTGTGAAAACTTGAATGCCTTGTTGTTGGTGAAGCATGAAGTTCAAAGAGTACAATGGATTTAAGGTGACATTGCTTGCTTAAATACAAGTGAACTTTGTAGCGAAGCTCTTCATTGTGCCATGAGTATCCCGAAGATGCATGAGGCTCTTGTTGCAATTGTTGAATTAGGTGAGACAATTTAGGATCTTAAAACCATTCCCGATGAAATTCCTTTAACCAATCTAATACAATGAAGGAGAGTGAGAAGATGGACCCTTCTTCCTCATATTTCCTTGAAAAGGCATCAACAACCATATTTTATTTTCCTTGTAAATGATATCATAATCATAACCAAACATTTTGGTCAACTACTTCTATTGTTTCGAGGATGAAATTTGTTGTTCCAAGAAATATTTGAGTTTGTGATGATCCATTTTAATTTGGAAGCACTACCCAAGCAAGTAAGGATGCTAGAAATCCACTACATGTAGAATATCTAGCATTTTCTTTTCATAGGTGGATTGACCAATTTTTTTCTTAGATAGTTGTTTTCTAGTGAAAGCCAAAGGTCTGTCATCTTGCATGAGAACTATACCATTAAATTTCCCAGAAGCATCACATTCCAGAACAAAAGTCTTGGTGAAGTCGGACAATGCTAGAACAAGAGTCATACACATATCCTCTTTCAAGGCTTGAAAGGATTGATCAGCTGCTAGAGTCCAACTAAAAAATAATTCTTTTTAAGGAGAACAATGAGGGGTGCTGCAATTTTTCCATAATTATGAACAAACTTGCAATAATATCCTGTTAAACCTAGGAAACCTTGTAAAATTTTAAGAGTTTTAGGGCAAGGCCAATCCTTCATATCTTTTGTTTTCTTAGGATCCACATGTACACCATCCTTGCCAACAATATGACCCGGGTACTCTACTTCAGAAGCTCCAAAAGCACATTTACACTGTTTGAGAAAGAGTTTGTGTTGAGATAGTAAGTGTAGGACTTGATCTACATGGGTCAGATGGGCTTGCCAATTTTTACTATAGATGAGGATATCATAAAATAAAACTAAGAAAAAAAGACGAAGGAAAGGAAAAGAGACATGATTCATGAGACTTTGAAAAGTGGAAGGTGCACTACACAGGCCAAAGGGCATGACCATGAACTCATAATGGTTCTCATGAGTTCCAAAGGATTTTTTGGAAATATAGACCTCTTTCATACTTATCTAGTGGTAGCCAAAACATAGATCAAGTTTGGTAAAATACTGAGCACCACTTGATTCATCCAAAAGGTCATCAATGATAGGAATGGGGAAATAATATTTGATTGTAATTTTGTTGAGGGAGAAAAAATTAGGATACATGATCCATATGCATTCTTTCTTGAGTATGATAACTACATGAGAATAATAAGGGTTGGTACTAGGATGACTAACACCAATCGCTAGCAATTCTTGAACGATTTTCTCAATTTCATTTTTTTTGGGGAAAATGGGTGATGATAAGGGTGAAAATTAGGAGAAAGACTGCCAAGGACAAGGGGAATAGAATGATCATGGGCGCCATGGGAAGGGGGAATTCCTTGGGGTTTTAAAAAAATATATTGGTGTTTGGAGATGAGAGACTGTATGTCAGGATGAACAATAGGTGAGGGGGGAGAAACTGCTTGAATGGAATGGAGTTGGAAAATAATGATGGAATGATCTTTTTTTAGTAGCTTTTCCATTAGGTGGAAAATGATGATCTCTAGGGATCTTTCCATGATGCCTTGGAACTGATATTGTTGTCCATCATGTTGGAATCTCATGGTTAATTCCTTAAAATCCATGGTGATGGGGCCTAGTGTGTGTAACCATTTAACACTGAGAAAAATGTCGCAACCACCCATATCAATAGAAAACATATGATATTTCAGGTAGTACTAACCAATTTGCAGGCACACATTTTCACAACGCCCCCAACATTTCATGGAACCACCATTAACAATCATGATTTGAAAATTGTTGACTGCACAGATATAGCACACGGTCTCCTGAGCAATGTGACAATGAATAAAATTATGGATGCTGCCACTATTGAATAGGATAATGAATTTCTAATGCTTAATGTAACCAATTAACTTCAGGGTTTGTGGAGTAGAGAGACAGTGAGGGAATTCAATGAGATAAGGAGATCAACTTCAGATGGATTAGAGGACAATGTATGATCATCATCTTGGGTAGGTATTTAGAATGTTAAACATAGACATCCTATTCATAAATTTCCTTTGAAATGACCATAAAAATATTTTGTTCCTTACACTTGTGCCTCAAAAATATTTGTCATCACAGTTATAACAAAGACCCTTAAGTTTGTGTTCATCCATTTCTTCCCTGGTTAATTTGTGGATCTTGAGAGGGGTGGAAGGAGGTGATGAATGTGCGGGTCGAGGGTGAGGAATAAAGTATGGTTTTCTATTTTTGGAAGAGACTACCTATTGTGCTTCCTTAGTTCATTTAATCACTTCAAGCCAATTCTAGGGGTGAGTCATTAGGACATGGGCTTGGATGTCATCCTTCAAGCCACAAATAAATAATTCCTTAGAGAAGGTGTCAGAAAAGAGGCTATATATTCTTCCATTGTACCTGACAATTTTAGCTTGGTCAAATGGCCCAAATGATGGGTGTCGGTGTCAAAGCGTTCATAAAGGTTTGCAAAAACCTGGGTCCAAGCAATATACCCTTGGCGTGATTTATTACACCATTTCTACCATTTCCAACATTCAGGATCCAAATAAAGGACATCTATATGAAGTTTGGCCAAATCCTTAGTAATGCCATACAAGGATAAATCGTGTTCCATTTGAGTGACCCATCCCATGGGATCCGAGCCATCAAATTTATTCACATCAAATTTGGGAAGATGGAATTCATGGTGAAGGGGGTTAGAATGAAAGGACATTGTGTGGAAGGAGTCAGTTCCTTTGGGGTGTGAAGGTTGGTCAGAGGGGGTAGGGACTTGGAATGGTTTCATCCATTGTTTTAGCTGTTCAAAGTTGATATTCACATCGTTGGATAGGGAGTCAAATTGTGTAGTACGAGAGTCAAATTGGGTAGTGAGGGTGTCAAATATGGAATTGAGGGACCCAATTTCATAATTCATGTGTTGGATGCTAGTCTTGTTTTGTGTGTTGTTGGTTTGTAAGGCATTGATGGTGTTGTCAAGTGCTTGGTTGTGGGTGTGGGCCATTTGGGAGGTAATCAAGTGAGAAGTGGGTAGGTGGGTCTACATAGAAAAGAGTTATGGGTGAGGGGTACTATGATGATTATTGCAAAGAGATGAATCCAAGGGAATAGGTCCCAAATAAGGGTGTTGGGGAGGGTGGGTGGGACCATGAAAAAAGGGATTATAAGTGATGGGTACCATTGCGAGCAGGGTGAAAAGAGGAATCCAATGGGAGAGGTCCCAAATAAGGGTGTCGTGGAGAGTTGGTGGGACCATAGAAAAACGGATCATAAGTGATGGGTATCATGACAATCAGGGAAAATAGAGGAATCTAGTGGGATAGGTCCCAAAAAATGGTGCTACCAGGACCATTATACTCTTTTTTACTTGTATGGAGTTATACTCCAGTCTGAATAATACTACAATGATCAAATGCCCAAATTTGTATAAGTTAAAATTGTGTATTAATTTCACAAACTAGATGCAAGAGGTAGGGTTGTGTCGCATTATCTCCCCTCTATGTTTGTGCAATGTTATTTTGGTAGAAAGGATTAGGGTTTTGAGGGTTCCTACAGATAGGGGTTTTCCTTGTGTTATAGATCTTTGATGTACTAGTGGGGTCCAACAATATTACTTGGCCCAATATGACAGGGCACAAACTAAGGAGGATCAAACATACCCTTATTTGTGCTAATTGATTACCCAAGTATGCGATATTAGTTTCCCCGAGTGATATTATCGGTGCCACTATATCAATCAGGAGGTCAATAAGCTGATCTATAACTGGTTTCAGGAGACCTATGGGACTCCCAATATACCCGAGGGTGCATGGGAGTGAATGGTCATGTATAGGTGTTGTCTAATGCGGTACTACTCGAAGGGGTACTAACATGGGTTACATAGGTTTCCAACAAGGCGAAACAATGTTTTTTGAGTAACTCATGAAACTTACTATATTTCCTAAGTATAGTCCTCCACAATTGCAATTTTACCCACCGAACAATATATCACTATGCTTTAAATACACTGACAATACATGTCTCTAGCCTCGATTTATTTTTGTCTAAAATTATGTAGAGTAAAGTTCCCTTATACCACTTTTAAGGTACCATATCTATTATGTAGAGTAGAAACATAATTGTTATAACAATTACCAACATAAAGAGAAAAATATAGAGCATAATGACACAATTGATTTTGGAAATGATACCAAGTTATTACAATGATATCCAAGTTGACTTGGCTCTTCAATGGGGAAGCCTCCAACATAGCATAGCTCAATTACAAAATGATTATTAAGAAAAAAATATTTCATGCCTTCTACTATTATTTATACTATTTTCATCTTCTAGAGAACATTCTATAGGAAAATCTTTTTATAAGCAGAACCTTCTATCAAGTCTTCTTACATTAGACATGTTCACATTATTACATAGGAATTATTTACTAATTTTGTCCTTTATTATATAGAAAACATATTATCCTATCTACTTGAGAGGTTAGGGAGGTTAATATCCTAACAATATTTTTCAAGTTAGGTCTTCATTGTCATCTAGTCCTCTACAACAATTGCTCCACCATGAATCGAAGAGCCTCTTGATTAACAAAGTCTATATCTAGTCCAACATAACATTTTCATTTCATACCTTGATCATGTAGACATCACCAAACTGTCAAAGTGCATATAAAGTAACAACCATCCACCATAATGCATGGGTACCTAACTGCTACAACCGCTAGTATAATAGGATGTCCTTCATGTACATGAGTCTTTCAAATTATTGGTGAACTCCACTTGAATGTAAAACTTCCAGTTTTTAGGCACCTCTTAGAGTCTACAACCAACATTGTCCACTCATAGAGAATCCGACCAGAACATGTCCCACTCCTCCAAGTGTTTACCAACTCTATAATAGAGGTTTCTGCACTATACCAAACAAGTTATCCAAATCATCAGGGTCACATGGAAAAGGGGTATGCATGTCTATCCATGTCTTACAATGATATGCGCTTTACATGTTACATACATAGATATAGGTACATATAATTAACATACTCCTTCTCATGGAGATATCGAGTACAAGCTTTAAAAACAATGCCTAGGCATCACTACAATACTTAGACTCTTAAGTATCATCTCTAGGCAAGATACATGCTTAAATACATAACATCACAGACTTGCTACAAATAAAATATGTGATTCAAATTTTCATATGTTCAAGTATGCTTTTATTCAAGAAAACTTACAACGTTTACCTTGTTTGTCCACCATCATCTCATCTCCATCTACTATCACAAGAACTATCACCAACATCATATGGGCCAAACTTTAAAAACTCTCTGCTACATTTAGAATGCTATCTCTGTCCTTCCTACTGCAATCTCACCATTCCACTCCATAATTAAGTTCACGATAAACCCTTCGCTTCTCTAGTGAGAATGATGAAACTTCATTGTATTTTAACTACCACGATAACCAACCAATGGTTATTCATCCAAGCAACTTTCTTCCATCATAGAACCAAAAAACATCCATGCTCCTCCATTCACTTGTAGCACTGTTATCTTGATCAACATACCAACTGGGAACCAACTGTACCTTTGGGCCAAGCACTGGTACCACATAGATTGACTGGGAACCTATTGTACTCCAGGGCCTAACACCAATATGACTATAAATATTGAACAAGTAGCTATCCTATGGACATATTTCCATCTACTGAGACACCTAGGTACCCAACCACGGTGCTCACCAGTTCTCTAGGATAATAGTTTGGATATAGGATGTATCCAATTCAATCTTACAATCTTTGCACTTGCCAATGAGGACTTATAGTGCAACATTCATCAAACAATATTTCATCAAGGAATAATGAGAGGAGACAAATCACATAGCTATCTTTTCCTTTCTAGCTACAATACACCTTGTCAAGCATGCTTATGAATGATTTTACATTAATAGTATTGCCACAAAGGGATACAAAATATCAACAAGAGATTATGGCACTTATGACATGAATAACATTTTCCTCTCTAGAATCACGCACATAGTTGGTGCTTTTGACTAGATCTTCCACATCTCTATTCAGTCTTTGTCTTGGATCTCCATACTTCCTCTGTCATTTGCTAGAGTTGTGAATTCTAACAAATTAATTTTTTTTGTTATAATGAGGTTGCAAAGCTCGATATGTGTGCTCACACGTGGCTCACACCAACAAATCCAAGAAAAATAAAAAATATAAAGTATGAACATTACGATGACTTTGTGGTTATTTTAATTGAAAGTGATATTAACAGCAAAAAAAATGCATTACCACATTCAAAGGCATGCATAGTCTTCTTTAAGGACATCTTTAGTTATTTTTCTATGCTAGTTTCTCTTGCCTCACATCAACACATTGGTGATTTCCAGAGCATGGTCCAAGAGTCTCTCTTCGAGTTCCTTCTCATGCGTTCTTGTTGGCTTCAATCTTATTGTTTTTCTAGTCATGTATGTACCCAACTTACAGTCATAATATTTCAACCAATCATGCTTCTCACTTGCAAACTACAATTGCACTTATTTTTTTTTTTGAAACATGTATATATTGAGCATATTTCTTTGCATCTTCAACATCTCACTCCAATATTCTTTTATATATATATATATATATATTTTTTTTTTTAATATTAAATAAAATAAAGTTTATCGAAACAATGATATGAAAAAATACTATCGTTGGTTCATAAACCAAGGTAATTGGATTGTTGAAAATCTTAATGGTCACATGCTCCTTATGGAGGAACATATGGGTCACTTTTATCCCATTTATGATTAGGAGCATACGGGTCTCTTTTAGCCCATTTGTTATTAGGTGAGGGGGTTAATAGAGTCAAGGACAATGTGATGATGATAATTAATGACTTTATGAATACACTTTCTTTAAATAGAGGTATTTTCATTGAGTTTTTAGTGAAACGTGCTAAGCCTAAAGGGTATTTCCATTAAGCCTAAAGGGTATTTCCATTGAGTTTTTAGTGAAACTTGAAAAACTTGAGGGGTATTTGCATTGAGTTGTTAGTGTTTGATTACAAACATAATGAGTTTTCCATGGTGAATTTATTACTCTATTTTAATCATTATAATTTATTCAAATTAATTTGAAAGTTAAGTTAATGGTTTAATTAGTAGATTAATGTAGGTTAATGATTCAAAATTGGTAAGTTAATGGTTCAAATTTTGAAGAGAAATATGATAGAAAATGATGAAAAAGTAATTAATTAACTTCAAAGAAAGAAATACAAAAAATTGTAAAAAAGATTAACCTATTCTATTTAATTACACCTATTGGAGATGGGCACATTTAATGATTTTTTAATCATAAATTCCAATCTTATAATTACCAATTGAAGATGCTAGCATATTCTTCTTAGTACTTTCAAATCAATGAATGATATCTCATGTTGATAACTTCCTAAAATTTTAAAAGGCGTCTGTTAACCTATTTACTTTTTAACATTTACTTAATATGATTAAGAAATTATTGTGTGACCATCTAATTGCCACGTTCAAATGATTAAGTACTTATGACAACCAACCATATAGTTACCATTCATTTCAATGGCAACTGCCATAATTGCCTTTGCCTAATGCGTAAGTAATTATAGCAGACATCCGCATCTTTTCATATTCTTCGTGGCTAGCGTAACTCTTCAAGAACCAGCCGTAAATGTGTAAGTAATTATGGCAGCCAACTGCATCGTTTCATATGTAAATCTTCTATAATGATCTAATTTGTCTTTTTACAATAACTTTAATACAATTAGTTTAATGAATTCTAATTATTAATGAATTTTGTTTTTTGTTTTTTCACAGTAATAACTAATAACAACCACTTTTATAAAAGTGGTTTATATACGCTTATCAGCTTCATTAGTTTGGAGAGGTGGAAAATGATGTCGATCTGCATATATCAACCACTTTTATAAAGTGGTTGTTGCTAGTTGACGACCAAGATGCCTTGGGAAAGACAATTAATGTTTTATATTAATCTAATGATGTATGTAAATTAATGATCTATTAATGTATTAAATTAATGAAATATATAAAAGTAATGTATAAATTGAAATATTGGCTTACATTAGTATGTAATCTAAAGTATTAATTGATTGTTAGATTAATGATGTAATGCATTAATTAATTAATACATTGATGATGATGATGATGATTAACGTACACTAAGACCTAATTGGTCTATCGTACCTTAAGACGGTAAGTGATTACTTGTGATTCTTTAGAATTTTGTTTCTGTGCTCGAAAATCATTAAGAAAAGCTTTCCAAGATCACCATACTTTTGTTGAGTTAAGAGGTTAGGAAGGTTGGTAGTGTGATCAATATTTTGAAAATGAGATATAATATGGGTATAGGCTGGACAATCTAAGAGAAAGTACTTTTCATCTTCAACCTTCTTAGTGTCACAAAGGTGACACACTCTTTCATCCCATGGCGTTTTAGGAATTGACCAACACCCAATTTCACTATGGAGCTCGTGAGAATTTGTTCTTATCTTAACAACGCTTATTTTTTTCTTTACACTTGGCAAAACAAATAGATAATTTTGATCTTCTAGATTAGGGTTGATTACATCTTTATAATACCTTAAGTTTATTTTTTCCTGTAACTCTTTATCACACCACATTTTTTCCTTAAATTTTGATTTGACATTTTTTTTAATAGTATCTTTATTCTGAAAAATGGTTTCTTCCATGATTCCCCAATAGTTTAGCCAAGAACGGGTGTCTTTATGCCATCCTCACTTGAGTCTATGGTGGTTATGACTTGATTTTGAAGCAATTTTAGGTAGCCTCTTGTCTTCCATGTTGTTTAACTTGTTCTTATACATTAGGTACCTATTCATAGCCATGCTCTCAATGGGGGAGAGGTTTGTTTCTATGAGGAGGATGGGATAGGGCGTATTTCCTTTAATTTTGAGATTAAAGGTTATAAAATTCTTTTGTATTTGCTCTATCTTTCTCCAGGATTCACGAGAGATACTACAGCCCCATACTTCACATCCATAAAGAATAACAAGTGTAACAAGAGTCTCAAAGAGGAGTTTCTTCTTATCCCAACTCCAAAGATTAGCTGATTTACAATTGTTTTCAAGCCCATAATAAACTTTCCATCCCCCAATAATCCTTTTCTCAATGCTATAATTTGAATTGAGCTTGTGGTGAATATCAATTCCAAGATATTTGTATGAAGTCACTTCCTCCAAGTTGTTGTTGTCATATACAAAGGCATCATAAGGAATCTTATTGGATTTAATAATCATGACCTTAGTCTTATCAGTATTAACAGTCATACCCATATTGGAGCAAAAGTACTTGAGGATTCTTAGTTGGTTTTCAAGATCATGCAGACTCCTTTCCATAAGAACGATATCAATAATTAATATATTATTGATCAATAATTAATATATTAATCAATAATTAATATATTATTGTTTAATACATTGTTAAAGAAATAATATAGTAATAAAATAATACATTAAATGTTTTAATAAATACATTGCTAAAGTATTAATACACTAATTCAATATTAAAACACTAATAAAGTAATACATTAGTAATACATTAATAAAGTAGTATTACATTGACGTTTTTTAAATGTATTTAGTAACACAATATTACATTATATATAATGTAACATATTGACTTATTACTACATTAAATAATAAAATAAATACACCATTAAATTATTAATAAAATATTAATATAAAGTATTAATTAATAAAATAAAACATAAATAAACTATATTTTCATATATTATTAATAAATTAATAAAATATAAATACACTGCAAAAGTAATACATTATTAATTCAAAAATACATTAATACATCATTAATTCAAAAATACATTGATAAGATAATAATACATAAATAATGAATGAATACATTAATGTTTTATTACATAAATGTAATAATTATTACAATAATGTAATGTATAAATTAAAGTATTAATACATTAAAGTATTAATGTAACATGTTAATTAATAAATAAGTTATCAATGTATTGTATTCATTGATTAATAGCTTAACAATGTATTTTATTAATCAATGAATACATTGCTAAAGTACAGACACATTAATACATTAATAAAATAAAAAAACATTAAAAATCCATTATTACATAAATTATTTATTAATCAATGAATACATTT